>APFE031259296.1:0-61407 GCA_000404065.3 Pinus taeda
TTTTCTTAGTATAATCGAGGTATGAAGGAGCATATCCATTCTTAAGATAATAAATGATATCAACATATAATGACTCTTCATCGTTTATGCTTACCTCGCACACTTGTACCTCTACAGATGGAATTTTAGAGATTTGCGACGCTCCAGCCAGCATTTTGCAAAAACCTTAACCTCTTACAATGTTTTCTGGTCTAATATCTATGTCATATTCTTATAAGGCAGTTACCCAATTGGCCCTCTTCTCACCCACATCCTTTTGTACTAGAAGATTCCTTACCGCTGGAAATGGTACTATAATTTTGGTATGGGTTTTGAGTAGAAAAGGTCTGAAGTATTTGATCACTTTGAAAACAGCATAAGCTTGTTTCTCCACATCTGAGTAATTTAATTCAGCACCCTGCAAATTTGAACTAAAAAAAGCGATTGGTGCTTCCGCCTTTTCTTGATTCGTTTGAGTGAGTATCGCAGCATATGACCTATCTTAGGCAAATGTGTATAAAATAAAAGGCTCTAAAAAATTCGGAGTTGCTAAAGATGGAGCATTAATGATAGCCTCTTTGATCAGGTTGAACGCTTCATGTTCATCTTGGCCCCATTTAAAATTAGAGTTCTTTTTTATCATGGTTTGTAAAGGAGATACGATTCGTAAAAAATCTGGAACAAATCTCTTTACAAAATTGATTTGACCAAGGAAAGATTGCATGGCTTTTTTGTTATGAGGTAGGGATATTTCAGAAATTTCTTCGATTCTGTCAGAGTCGATGTGAATTCTATATTTTGACACTGTTAGAGTCGGTCTAGTTATCCCTCCGTCAGAGATCAAAGCTCTTTATGCATTTCATGTTTAGGTGTCCCATCAATTTTGATCAGTTGCATTTCGTTAGGCATGCCATAACGCTGATGGAATGGTTTGTGTCATTCATTCCCCTCGTGCATGGCACTGTTGGTTCAGGTTTAGTCATAAAGCTTCAAAGGTCATTTACAATCATGTTTTAAATTTTTATGTCTTAGGTCTAGGGTTGAGTCAATTTTGTTTTGAAAAGTCTTAGAAGACCAGCAGGCCAGAGGGATGTCTTTGATAGATAATCACTTTAATAATTTTCATCATTGTACAGATAAAGTATGACTTCTCTTCAAAACTCTGTTTTGAAGATAAGTCGTCGTCTCATTTTTGTAAAAATTTTCAAAAAACTTCAATCCTTGAAACATCCAAGTGCAACCTTGGTCTCCTTTGCCAGAGCATATCACAGTTATCCCTGCAAAAAAAAATTATTAGAGAAAATCATTATTTCAACCAATTTTAAGGAGGAAACCAAAAAGGTCAGAGTCTATTAATTTTGAAAAAGTGTCAACGACAAAACATAAGAAAACAGGTTATGGATCAAGCAAAAATAAAAAAGGAGTCTATATGAAGATATTTCGCCTCATTTGCAACCCATTCCACATTCCAAGAGTGAAGAGCATCATTCCAAAGCAATTTTGTGAGTTTGTATGCAAATTGAAGCATTTCCAGGGCGCGCAACGCATCAGGCAACCAAGCTCAGTGAGAATTTGCACGCGCATGGCGCATCAAGTGGGGCGCGCAGCACATCAAGGGCGCGTGACGCATCAGGAAACCAAGCTCAGTGAGAATTTGCACGTGCGCGGCGCACAGGGCTCAGGTGCATGGCGCATAGGGTTTTTTGGCACAATTTTCATCCTCAACGCAACAAATGAAGCCAGTTTGACCAGTTTTGACTTGTGATGTGATTTTTCACCCTTCTTGATGTAATTAATGGAACATTATGTTATTTTCACACTTATTTACCTATTCTAGATGATTCATTCATAAAATAGCAAAAATTTAATGAATGAATTGGTTTCCTAGCTTATAGAGGCAAGTTGTTTTGACTGCCTAGATTGTAGTGCTTTGTTTAGAATTGGTTGAAACGGCTCCTAGGATGATGAGCTCGACCCCTAGAGGCAAGGGAATGTGTTGGCTTGCATATATTATGTATTTTCTTAGTCATTTTCAGGGTTGGACTCTTGGGAATAGCTTGACACTCTATTGTACATATCTTATCTGCATTTTTGGCAAAGGAAAGACCAGGGTGTTGCAGAACTATTTGGGATTCATGTGGCTTTATGTATTGATGGTGTGTTTCTTTCAGTACTTTTAAGTTGTGTATGTGCACCACTTTCCTTCTTTAATCTTCTGTAATTGAACAAATGAAGTGTTAAGGTAGAATCAATAAATTTGTTATGCTCTGCCTTTAAATTTGTTTAATTTTTCATGTTTTCATTTGTTTAGGGAGAATCCTTGAAAGTTTCTTGCTCTCCTTAACCTCTCACCAGTCACATCTATCCATTCAATCACTTTAAAGGCATCAAAACAATCGCCTATCTTGCCCCAAGTAGACCTTTGCAAAAGTTGTGCCTCATCCCTGCACCCAAAATTGCCTTTCCCTTGAATTCAACAAAACCTTAAAAAATCAATTTCAAAGTCCTTGTACTTCATACCTAGCCTAAAATTAGTCATCAATTCAGTCATCTCGACCTCTTTGATTATCTTTTGCCGAGATTGACCCGGAGAGAGCCCTCTCCTGTCCTCGTAGGGCTAGCTACGAGGCTGAGCGTGGTTTGATGTAACCTCGAGTTTTACCTTATTTCAGCCTAAGGTAGATTTGAGTAGCTAACATAGTGGCGACCATACTGGGGAAGAAATCTCAATGGTTTGCTTGCTGATGAGTTTGTTTCACAAGTCTTAGATGGAGTCTGAAGTCATGCCAGGTAGCTTTCGAAACACTCTTGCTATGCATAAGCGAAAGTAGATAAATGTTGCTTCAGTCGATCTCCAGTTAGCTTGTGAAAACTTGATTTGCAAATCACCCCAATACTTTTGTTCATTCTAGAACTTTGGATGATTGAGTTTAGAAAACGATTGGCTGAATTATTTCAATTCTTTTGATCTTCTGATAAACACACTAGCTTCAAAAAGACATACAAGAGCTAATCCAGATCCGAATCCACCTCCTATTTACGAAAATCCAAACTTGATTCGAAAAATCCTCTGTCAAGAAAGCTCGGTAACTCCCGTGGTTAAATCTCATTCATGTCCTGCAATTTTTGAATACCTTGAAGAACTTGCTTTTGACGAAAAGTTTGAATTGCCATTGTTTAAAACCAAGTCTGAAAACGCTCTTGATTCTATAGTTCCAAATCCTGATTTTGTTGCAGCTCTTGAATTTGAAAAGCACAATAAATTAATTGACAATTTTATCTTGAGGCACCTTCAGACTGACATCCAAGCTGCAAATCTTGCTGATTTCTTAGAAGCTGTATATGCAAATATTGGATCTACTGTCACGGCATCCACCTCTAGAATTCCTACTGAACTGCCTTTCATTCCCACCATTCCTGTGCAACCTATAATTAGTTATTCAGAATCTGAAGCCAATTCCCCTCCTTCATCCCACATCACTTCTCCTCCGCATACACCTCCGCATACTCCTCATACAACAACTACACCCACTCCACCAACAACCCCTAGACTAAATCCACCTAGAGCAATGGTTGCTCGTTTCGCACCTCTTGCTTTACCTCAGCAATTGCATGATATGCCCGTGGATTATCAGAGTAAGATTCCTTTATTTGATGGCACTCCTCAAAGTGTGTCCGCTCAGCAGCACATAGACAAAATGGCAAATTTTTGTGATTTATATGAGATTGATGAAGAGGATGTAACTATGCGATTGTTTGTGCAAACATTCGGAGGAGAGGTAAGAAAATGGTTTAGAGGCTTGGGAGCTAGAAGTATACCTACGTTGGCTGAACTTCATAAACAGTTTCTAGATAGTTCGGAACTCAGAAAAGATCCGCTTCAGATCAATGCCGAGTACAATAATATCAAACGCAATCATGGCGAGTCTGTCCAAGACTACATTATCAGGTTTAATATAGTTTATAATGCTATTTCGGATGATTTAAGACCATCTAGAAAATCAACTCTTCTCAAATTCTCGGATGGTTTTGATCCGGAGATGGCTTATTCATTACGGGATAGAGATCTGCCTACTTTAGAAGATATGCAAAAGATTGTTGTTAATGTTGAGGTGAATCTGAATGACCAGAGAGCATGGTTGAAAGCAGAGAAAAGAGTGACTATAAAGGAAGAATCTACATCAGAACTGCCTTGGCTTCGTGAGATGGAAAAAATGTTCAAAAGAATGAACCTTGAAAAATCAGAACCACAGATTCGTAATCCAAATTACCGTGGCCAACAACAACCTCAGTTCAGAATTAAGTAGCGTGAACAAAGAGCACAAGAGCCGGCAGCCCAGCAACAGATCAAGACTCCTCTTTTGCAGAATTTTGTGAGTCAAGATTCAGATGAAGATGCTGATGTAGTAGGGGACCAAAATCACTTTTTTACTCCTGATGATCTGCCCATTTACATCACTGAAGAAGAAGAGTATGGAGAAAGTTCAGGGGCCCAGCAAGATCAAGATTTTATCTTAGCTAATGATGCAGATTTAGATGATTACCAAGGAGGATATTTGAATGCCTTGTCCACTCAACAGAAGCAGTATTCATTGAGAAACCGAGATGTGCCCATCAATCCAATTCAGAAAAGAAAAGAAGCTACAGCACCAAAGACGGATTCACCGATACCACAAAAGAAAGGAAAGGAGACAATTGATCCCGCAACTAGCAAGATATCAGCAGCAGAAAGGACAAATCAGGCAAGTATAATCAAAGATAGGAGAGAAGTTCCGGTCAAAGAAGTCGAAAAAGTTTCAGCATTTAGTTTGGAAAATGAAATTTCCAAATTAAAAGTATCTATTCCTTTGACTGAAATCATGAAAAATAGCAGTTACCGAGGTCAAGTCTCTAAAATTATGAATTTTGATCCCATGTTTGACACGGTGAACGTTGAAGATGATCAGCCAGAATTGATTTTTGGGCCAGCATTGGATGGTGAGTCCCCTGATAGTGATGTTCCTCCCTTTTATATCAGTTTGAGATTGCATGAATATGTTTTGCACAATGCTATGTTCGATTCGGGTGCTTCGCACAATTTGATGCCAAAAGCGATCATGGAGAAGCTGGGGTTAGACATTACAAGGAAATATCATGATTTGTATTAATTTGATTCCAGCCATGGGATATGTATTGGGCTCATCAAAGATTTGGTTGTTAGCTTAGACCAAATCCCAGCAAAGAATGTCTTGATGGATGTGGTGGTGGCAGACATTCCTCCACGTTTTGGTATGCTACTTTCAAGATCTTGGGGGGCTAAGTTGAAGGGTACTCTAAAATTAGACTTTTCTTATGCTACAATTCCAGTCTTCGGTCAAATGAGAAAGCTATATCGAGAGAAAAAGATGAAATATATGATTACCAGCAAAGAGAAGCCAATCAATCATCCTGTAAATTATGTACATACAGATTTGGAGTCATTTGTTTTATTTGTTGATAGTTTTAATGATTTATATAGTTAGTGAGTTCAGGCAGAAGATATACCAGAGATCACTGAAAATTTCAGAGAAGTTCTACAAAAGGAAAGAGGAGAAAAGCAAGCTACCATGGAGCAAACAACTGAAGATAAGGGGCAACAAACAGAAAAAACAGAGCTAACACAATTTCAACACTTGGAAGAAGATGAAGATGGTCTTTGGACCATGGATTTTGATGGCACAGTAGGTAGTGATGGTGCTGGTATTGGTGTGTGGAATCGAAGTCCCTTTTCCGCTCAAGACAAAGTTCCAAGCAAGGTAAGAGTGTGTTCCTATAGACTAGCATTTGATTGTTCAAATAATGAGGCGGAATATGAGGCTCTCATTGCTGGCCTAAAGATTCTTAGAAAGTTGAAAGCGAAGAAGATTGTGGTCTATGGTGATTCCGAGTTGGTGATAAAGCAAGTTAAGGGTCAGTTTCAGGCCAAACATCCTCGCATGAGAGCATATCGAAATGCAGTCTTAGATATTTTGAAGTTTTTTTCTGATCATACCTTGACATGTGTGCCTCGCATACAAAATGGTGTTGCTGATGGACTTGCTAAGGCAGCAAGCAATTTAAAAATTCCAATGAATTCCAGCAACAAGTTTGAGATCCATGCGAAACACCATCCTACCGTTCCAGATAATCAGCGATGTTGGCAAGTCTTTCAAGATGATGAAGAGATCAATCAGTTTCTGCAAAATAAGGGTAAGTTCAAAGATACCTCAATAGATACTGAACATGATGATGGTAGTGATAATATACAAGTAAATCAAATGGATGTGCTGAAACTTAAAGACAAAATTATTCCTAAGGGATTGATTCCTTTAGAGGAGCTATTTGACCAAGACGATGTGGCCCACAAACCGACATTGAGACCAACTGAAAAAGGTGTTGAAGAAGTAAACATTGGGACGGCTGAGAATCCCAAGATGGTAAAGCTATCAAAGTCATTGTCACTAAAGGTAAAAGCAGAATATGCAAAATTTTTGTCTCTATTTTCTGATGTTTTTGCATGGGATTATTCATATCTAAAAACATATGACACCAATATTATTCAGCATACTATTCCTATTAAGCCAAATCAGAAGCCTTTTCATCAAAAGTTGAGGAGAATCAATCCAAAGCTGCTGCCATCAATTGAGAAAGAGGTAAACAGATTGTATAAGTCAGGAATCATTCTGCCTATCCAATTTTCAGATTGGATATCAAACTTGGTGCCCGTAAGGAAGAAAACAGGTGAGATCCGTTTATGTATTGACTTTAGAAATTTGAATAAGGTGTCCTTAAAAGGCAATTATCCACTGCCAAAAATGGACCATATATTGTAGCGAGTAGTTGGAGCATCAAGGATGTCACTACTTGACGGTTATTCAGGATACAATCAGATTTTAGTGCATGAAGATGGCCGTGACAAGACAGTGTTCACCACTCCATGGGAAGCATTTCATTATGCAAAGATGCCCTTTGGTTTCAAAAATGCAGGGGCGACCTTTCAGAGTGCAATGGACATGGCTTTCGCAAATGAGAAATATGTATTTTTAGTTGTTTATCTTGATGACTTAACCATGTTTTCAAATTATGATGAGGAACATTTGTATCATTTGAAAATTGTTTTCCAAAAGTGCAGAAAATATGGCATATCGCTGAATCCGAAAAAGAGTCTTTTTGCCATGGATGAGGGAAAACTTCTTGGCCACATCATATCTAAAGACAACATCCGTGTTGATCCCGCACGTGTTGAAGCCATTCAGCAAATTGAACAGCCCCAGAACAAGAAAGAAATACAGTCCTTCAATGGTAAACTGAATTTTCTGCGTCGCTTCATTCCAAATCTAGTGGAGCATCTTAGAGAAATCACAAGCATGCTCAAGAAGGACAGTAAGGTAAATTGGACTGAATAGGCGGTGAAATCATTTAATTTAGTGAAGTTAGCTCTCTCTTCAGCTCCTATTTTGATCAGCCCAGACTACACTGACTACACTCAGGATTTTATTTTGTTCTCATTTGCTTCTGAGCACACTTTGGCAGCTGTATTAATGTAGAAGAGGGAAGGTGTTGAAAAGCTCATTGATTTTTTCAGTCGGATTATAAGAGATGGAGCATTGAAATATAACATCATTGAGAAGCAAGCACTTGCGCTAGTTAAGGCCTTGAAAGATTTTCGTGTGTATATATTGCATTCACATATTCTAGCTTATGTTCCTAACGCAACAGTTAAAGATATTTTAGTACAGGAAGATCTAGAAGGCAGACGGGGTAAGTGGATTGTTGCGTTGTTAGAGTATGATGTAGAGATTAAACCCACCAAGCTGATCAAAGGTCAAGGAATCACCAAGCTAATGGCTGAAACGAATCTGCAAGTTCTAGACATAAATTTGATTGCTGCCATGTCCGATGAAGATGAGGAGAATCCATCCATTCAGGTATCTGAAATGTTTCTTTCCTCTCCTTGGTACGCTGACATTTTATATGTACTTCAACATTTGTCTTCACCTCCCTGAATGCTGAGAAACAGAAGTAGAACATTGAAATTGAAGGCTGCAAAATTCTGCATATTAGATTCAACATTGTTTTGGAAAGACCCTGGTGGAATGTTATTGAATTGTTTGGTCGAGGAGGAAGCCAAAAGAGTCGTGGAATATTTTCATAGAGGGGACTGTGGGGGTCATCTGTTTTGGAAGACCACAACAAACAAAATTATAAGGGCAGGATATTATTGGCCTTCATTATTTTCAGATATATATAAGGCTGTTAAAAATTGTCATGAATGCCAAATTTTTGAAGGAAAACAGAAACTACAGCCTTTTCCTCTCAAACCAATTGAAGTCAGCGCACCTTTTCAGCAGTGGGGATTGGATTTCATCGACTAAATTCATCCGGCATCATCAGGACAGCATCGATGGTATTGACAGCTACAGACTACTTTACAAAATGGATTGAAGCAATTCCTACTCGACAAGCTATGGATGCGGTAATTATTTCTTTTCTTGAAACCAATATTTTGTCACGTTTTGGATGTTCAGGTAAGTTAATCACGGATAATGTAGCAGCATTTAATTCAAAAAGGATGATTGATTTTTTCTATAAGTACAATATTAGCTTGGGACATTCAACCGCATACCACCCTCAAGGAAATGGATTGACAGAGTCGTCCAATAAATCATTGGTCAATATCATTAAGATACTGTTGGAAATCAGAAAAAAGGGCTGGCACAAGAAGTTGATAAATGCACTATGGGCTGATAGGGTGAGTCAGAAAAAGTCTATTTGCATGTCTCCTTTCGAGTTGGTGTACGGAACAGACACAGTTTTTCCTACTTCGCTTGTTGTCCCGGTAGTCAAATTGCTTCAAGAAGCGGGTAGTGAGGAAGATCCTATGCAGAGAAGGATTAATCAGATGCTTCATTTGCAACAGACATGGGAGGAGGTATTTCAAAACACTTGCAAGTTGCAGGAGCGTATCAAAAATATTTATGACCGGAAAGCAAAGGCGAACACATTTCAGCTAGATGATGTAGTTTTGAGGTGGGATGCTCATCATGAAGACAAGGGAAAACATGGAAAATTTGAAAATTTATGGAAGGGTCCTTACAAGATTGCAACATATCATGGTCAAAATGCTTTCCTTCTCAAAGAGATGAATGGAGATGAATGTCCTCGAGGTCCAATTAATGGTTGGTTGTTAAAGAGATACTACTTCTGAGTATCTTCTGCTCATTTCATCATCATTGTACATATCATTTTCTTTTGTTCTATCACACATGTAAACTAACTTATCATCTTCAGTTTGGGGCCTGAGGTGAAGGCTATAATTCTGAAAATGAAGGTTAGTTAGTCTAAGTTGGTCAAGTGAGTTTTCTAAATATTTTAGTTTCGAGTCTAGTTTGGTCAAAGCAGTTTCTGGTTTTTCAGTCAAATTATCAAAAGTGTGTATTGCAATAATGACTCCATCGCCCAATGAGTGAAGGCACTGTCTAGCTCTTACAGAGATCTGTGGTTCTTGGCATCTCCAAGGAGCTACCATTCCCATTGGAGCCAATGTTAGATTCGGTCTAGGTATCCCTCTATCAGAGATCAATGCTCTTTTTTGCATTTCATGTTTTAGGTGTCCCACCACTTTTCATCAGTTGCATTTCGTTAGGCATGCCATAATTCTGATGGAGTGGTTTGTGTCACTTATTCCCCTCATGCTTGGCACTGCTGGTTTAGGTCTATTCATTAAAATAAATATTCAAAGATCATTTGCAATCATGTTTTAAATTTTTAGGTCTTAGGTCTAGGGTTGAGTCAATTTTGTCTTGAAAAGTCTTAGAAGACCAGCGGGCCAGAGGGATGTCTTCGATAAATCATAACTTCAATAATTTTCATCATTGTACAGCTGAATTAGGAATTCTCTTCAAAACTCAGTTTTGAAGATAAGTCGCCACCTCATTTTTGTAAAATTGTCAAAATTTTCAGTTCTTCAATTGTTCAAGTGCAGCCTTGGTCTCCTTTGCCGAACCATATCAGAGCTATCCCTGCAAAACATTATCAGAGAAAATCACCATTTCAACCTATTTTAAGAAAGAAACCATAAAGGTCAGAGCCTATTAATTTTGAAAAAGTGTCAACAACAAAACATAAGAAAAATGGGTTTTCATTAAGCAAAAATTAAAAGGGAGGCTATATCAAGTCATTTCTCCTCATTTTCAACCCATTCCACATTTTGAGAGCCAAGAGCATCGTTCAAAGTCGATTTTGCAAGTTCGTGAGCAGTTTGGGTCAGTTCCACAGCGTGCGGCGCATCAGTGGACAATTTCCAGTGCAAATTTGAACGTGCGCGGCGCATTAGGAGCACGCAACGCGTTGGGTGAGGTGCGCGACGCATAGGAGTTTATGCCTGAAATTTGCCCAGAAACCACTCAAATCACCTCTCCTCATGCATCAAATCACAGGTAGGCTTACATCACGGCTTGTTCTTGTTTTTTAGATGGCTTATGTAAAGAAATTATGCTATACTTGCCATGAAAAACCAAGTGTATAAACCCTCTTTGTTCATCAATTTGCTGTAAGGATTCAAGTGCCAAGCTTGCTGTAGGGTTTTCAAAAATCACTGTTGCCAAGGTTTTCCTATTTCCTTTGTTTCCCATCCCCTATTTTCACCAATATTTTTCCCAATAAATCCTCATAAAACCCTACACTATCTTCCCTCAAAATCCTAATCCCTCCCTTCTACTATAAACATGTAATCCCTACCTCATCCCAAAACCCTAACATTTCAAAATTTCTATGCCCCTTCCCTTCCCTAATTTCCTTATTTTATTTCCATTGTTCCCATTTCCCTAATCTTTTCCCCTCCTAACAATTTCCTTGTCATTTGTGTCCCCTTGGTCACAACATTTGAGAAAAAGAAAAAGTCTACAGTCATTTTTGTACACAATTGTATACCAACATATATATATTCCAGCTACCTTGTTGTTAAAGAACATGTCAGAAACCGAGTCAGTATATGAGCAAGATTATGATAGTGACTTTACACCAGAGGTCAATGTGCCTAATGTGCCACGGATGTATCACAAAGGTGGCAAAAGTGGATAACATGTTAGGGAGGAGCCTACTTCTTTGGCTCAATTGCATGTTTGCCCACTTGCAATGGATTGTTTTCAGCGCCAAGCATGTTACCAATATTGTGAGATGATCTCACAAACTCAGCATCATTGGGAACTGGTCCGTTTATTTGTCCTTAACCTACAGGATGGTCATGTAAACCTTACTGGAGTGGATTTCACTTTGTCACCCGACACTATTGCTCAGGCCACCGGGATACCTAATGTGGGGGAGGAATGGAGTAAACACCAGATGCTGGACAGGTATTACTATGAGCCATATATCAAGCCTGCATATATCAGACACTTGAGCGTAGCCTTTCTATTCAGATACCTGAAAGATGAGTTTGCACCATTGATGAAACTCATCATTCGGTATTTCAGCTGTGAGGGCAGATTCTCACGTCTCTATGCATACCATGTTCATTTGTTGATGCATTTCACATGGGTACGTATGATGAACATTCCATTTTTCATGTATCGAAACATGGAGAGGATGGTACCTTTAGTACAGAGGAAGACCCCGACACATCAACACAGGAGCATATATCACTATGCATTGATCAAAATCATAGTGATGCATCAGTTGGCACACCAAGGTATTACTTGGGAGGATTTCATCTCCCGTGATTTATTTTCCGTGCTACAGCCTCCTCCAGAGATAGTTCATGATGAGGGAGGGCCTTCATAGTAGTCTGACATTCCTGAGACCGAGCATGTTGATGCTCCAGTATATGTGACATATCAGAAAGGCCCCAGGGCCTTATTTGCAGTCGCACGTCGAGTACAGTCTCCACCCGAGGTGGAAGGGGTCTCGTTGACATCATCAGCAGAGCGAGTATTATCTCCACATCCTCTGGAAGGGGTCTTGCCTCCGTCTTCAGCACAGGTACATATTCAGGATAGGGGCAAGAGACCCATGGTTGATGAGGGTCCTTCAGGAGGTCAGGATATCGGTACCATTGATGTTGATGCTAGTTCACCCAACTCAGAGCTCAAGGAGATCATCCGAGAGCAAAGGGTTGTGAATGAGTCACTGCAAAAGAAATTGCATATGGCTAAATGGGTGATCAACTACTTAGAGAAGTGCAACAAACAGTTGGAAGATGAGCATGAACTTTATGAGCTGCGGAAGATTCGGGAAGACCAGGAATTGGCTCGTAGGAGACCCGGTGATTTGACACCTATTGATCGGAAATCAATGCTCATCCGATTGAACACTCATTTGGAGAAGTTGTTGGCGAAGGAAAACAGGGGCAAAGACATGCTTCACCACCTGAAGACTCACTATTGGGCTCGCATGCATGTTTGCAAAGCGAGAATGAAGATCCTCAAGAGGCGTTTGAGAAAAGCGCAAAAACAATGCAAAAGGCCTGATCCACTTCGAGTTTTGGCCGAGTCTTCATTATTTGATCATGATACATGATGGAGGGTCTTCACTCCAAATTTGGGCAAATTTGGAGAAAATTATGTCGTTTCAAAATTTTTGGCTTGTGAAACATGTTTTTTGGCTCTATGCGTCGCGCTTAGCGCGCGCCCCATAAGATGGGGAGATCCAAATCACAGGTGGCTTATATTTTTGGATTTTTCATGATGAAATACACATTCTCAGCCATTTCCAAGGCATTTCATCAAGTTTTTGGTGATCAAAAGCTCAAAAAAATCATGAGAATCACCTTTCTGCCACTTTTTGCACTAGCAAGAAGTACTTCTGGGCGAATCCAGTTTTGGAGGGTCAAATGGAGACCAAATTGGAAAATTCCACTTGGGTTGGAAAGTAGACATCCACGGCTTTCCAACAAGCCAACCTATGCTCAATTTGGATGCCAGGAAGTGCCCCAAAAGTAGGTAGAAACGCGCATGGCGCACAGGGCTCAGGTGCGCGGCGCACAGGGTTTTTGGCACAGTTTTTGTCCTCAACTCAACAAATGAAGCCAGTTTGACCATTTTTTACTTGTGATGGGATTTTTCACCCTTCTTGATGTATTTATTGGAACTCTATGTTTTTATGACACTTATTTACCTATTCTAGATGATTCATTCATAAAATAGAAAAATTGTAATGAATGAATTGGTTTCCTAGCTTATAGAGGCAAGTTGTTTTGACTGCCTAGATTGTAGTGCTTAGTTTAGAATTGGTTGAAACAGCTCCTAGGATGATGAGCTAGACCCCTAGAGGCAAGGGAATAAGTTGGCTTGCCTATATTATGTATTTTCTTAGTCATTTTCAGGGTTGGACTCTTGGGAATAGCTTGACACTATATTATACATATCTTATCTACATTTTGGCAAAGGAAAGACCAGGGTTTTGCAACACTATTTGGGATTCATATGGCTTTATGTTTTGATGGTGTATTTCTCTCAGTACTTTTAAGTTGTGTATGTGTACCACTTTCTTTATTTAATCTTCTGTAATTAAATGAATGAAGTGTTAAGGTAGAATCCATGAACTTGCTATGCTCTGCCTTTAAATTTGTTTAATTTTCTATGTTTTCTTTAGTTTAAGGAGAATCCTTGAGACTTCCTTCCTCTCCTTAGCTCCTCACCAGTCTGATCTATCCATCTCAATTGCTTTAAGGCATCAAAACAATCACCTATCTTGCCCCAAGTAGACCTCTGCAAAAACTGTGCCTCATCCCCGCACCCAAATTTGCCTTTCCCTTGAATTCAACAAAACCTTTAAAAATCAATTCTAAACTCTTTGTACTTAATACCTAGCCTAAAATTAGTCATCAATTCAGTCATCTCGAGCCTCTTTGATTATCTTTTTCCGAGTTTGACCTGGAGAGAGCCCTCTCCTGTCCTCGTAGGGCTAGCTACGAGGCTGGGCGTGGTTTGATGTGGCCTTGAGTCTCACCTTATTTCAGCCTAAGGTAGATTTCAGCGCTAACACATTGCACCCTTCTGGATTCCATGTACAATTCATGTACATGTATATATTACAAATTTTAAATTGTACATGAAAACTAGGCATAAACTCGCAATATTAAAAAGAGTTTTACACGACTTTTCCAAATTGTTTAGATGATCCTATCCCCATTATCGACTCCATCGTAAAGTCCCTAAAGAATGGAAATCATCTCCCCAAATCTAAATTTCTAATATTTTAAAACTATAAGATAAATCTATCTCATTTTTTAATGAAACTTGCACTTCAATTTATAATAAAACATAAGTCAAATATTCAATACTTGTAGCGCATCTCCTAATAGGGAGGAAGAGGGTGGCGCTATGTCAAAAACATTGGTCGGAATCAGAATATGTTAACATTTAATTATATATACATAATTATTTCTTTTAAAAATATGTCCTCACAATATACCAGTATAATAAAAGTAGAATAATAATTGTATTAGCATGAACTCTTCAAAAAAACTAACATCTCTCAAAATATCTTCATTGGAACCTAAACATGGGACTATGAAATTATAAAAATTTTCATTCAACAAATGAGTTAACTGCAAATGGTGAACATATGATACATTTGTGTTATATTATATCTATAAAAAAATAACAAAATGTATGTGAATCAACATTAACACATGTGCATTACAAATTACATTAAAATATCAACCCTAACCATTAACACATACCGATCCCACACCCTCTTCTTCATGAACAATTAGGTCTTGCCAACCATTAAGAAAAACATTTGCATATGCTTTAAGCTCCTCAATATTCATATTATCTATCTCCTCATCTATTTTATATACAAAATTAGCATGTGCATCGGCTCATGCTCTTTGTCGTTTTAGACCGATATCAATTCTGGTCAATGCACTCTATATGTTGTCTATAATGGCATCTCTTCCTTCTCGACTAATTTTAGAAGTGGCATCTATCTTTGACTGCAAAGTTACTAGATGAGGAGGTTGGCATACCAAAGGTGGCTAAGGGCGAGGAAATTCAGTATCATGTAATGCACCCTTACGATCATTAAACTGACCTTTCCCAGTACCATAATATTCAGATGGAAAGGTCATTATAATCAAGTTTCATACCTAAAAATAATTTTCATAAAATAAATTTTCAAAATAATCTGGAACCTTATCATCCCATGCCAACTTTCCATATGATGCAAGGAACCTATCATACAAATCTCTGACTATATCAAGCTATTTGAAATATTGCACCCTGTGTTGGGAAAATTACTGGGGGGGGTTGAATTAGTATTTATAAATGAATAAATTTTTACATTTTGTAATCATATTTCTATATGCATCTTTACTAAATTGAACCTGCATCTGCATGTGACTTTTCTTAAGCCAATTAGCGTATATCCAGTGAACTTATAATTCAATTAATCCATCACATGTTTATCTTCAGCTAGTGCATTAGAACTTTATTAACCATTAGATAAACATTAAGCATGTGTTGTACTAAATAAACCATCACACATAAGAAACACATATGAACACCAACATTTAAGATGGAAACCCAATGCAGGAGAAATACTACATGTTGTTGTTGTCTCTATATTCTTTCTAATATAAATAATAATTTGTTTACAATCTTGTATTGGTGTAGACTTATACCATTATGCAAACACCCACCTACAGAAGGCTACAACCTTCACTCGTTCTCCAGCTTCTACTGGAAGGGAGCTACAACCCCCTCGCTCTTGTACTGGTTGATATGTTTATCAGTGTGTAGGCACCCACCTACAAAAGACTACAACCTTCACTCGTTCTCTAGCTGCTACTAGAAGGGAGCTCCAACCCCCTGATCTAACCACCAGCTACTACTGGCAGGAAGATTTGACTTCATCGTTGAAGGCCCCAACCCTCAATATCCTCTAGGGACCACGTTTCATAAATTTTTAGACTTGATGCTCCTGGTACACAACAATACAATTTGAAGGCCACATTTCATCAAATTTTCATACTCGACTCATTAGTAACATCGAAGATAAAAATCAATCACCATTGCAATACAACCATCAAATACATCTGTATCAATCAATCACTAAAACACAATCATCATTCTCTGATATAATTGAAACCTGATCATCACTTTTTGAATGAACCACAACTAAATCAATCAATCACTGAAAAACTCAATCAACTGACACTTAATGAAAATTCAACCAATCAACTGGAATAGACATATCACTATAACCAGTACACAGATCTAAACCTAGAACACTGCATCAACAACCATAATCAACTGCAACCTCAAAAATCATATGTCAGAATGCATACGCTACTTCAGTGAACCCAATCTACATGTATATGCTATTTCCTTTAGCCCAACCTATGTATACCTCTAAAGATACTAACTCATAAAACCTCTGAACCAAAAATTGTACCAACCAGTGACATTTTGAATATCTATTGTCAAAATACAGAGTTATAAATAGATAGTAGCAATGATCACCTTTCTCACTTAATCAATTAATCAAACAGACTCAATCTCCTTATATAGTCAGTTTTTACTTTTAGATTTAATGAAGACATCATTGATAGACAACAGTAAAACAGAAACATTGATAAGATAGATCAGCCATCTATGAACAACAAGATTTTCTTTTCCATATGGTACTTGGAAGAGTCGAACCAGCGTGTATACGTGCCTTCACCAAGGCGAACTAGCATATAGATTTGCAAATAATAACTTATAACTTCGCAACTATTCTAGACTTCAGATATACCCATATCATAGAATTTAAAGGACAAAGCATTTGTTAGCACTTAGATCTAGCATATCCATTATCACATCACATAATGATAAGTCATTTCAATTCTTATGATCTTGGTCCATCATTATATCTCAGCCATCATCAAACATTCAGGTGCATACTTGGATCAAGCAAAGCACCTGAAACCCATAACATGCATATTTTATTTTGATCTAACTCTTCATAAGATATTCATTACTTGCACACCTTTACACTTTGATCTTCACCTCCTTATATACTTAGAGCCTTTTTCAATACCTCAGACCAAAACAAACTTTAGAACCTGTGGTATTCTTAGACAGGATCAAATAACAATTATTTCACTCAATATTTTGTACTAATACCATGGTATGGACCTTTGGTATTCATTAATCTTAATTTTACATCCCATACTCTCTTTTCTTCTTGTGAAAGTGCATGCATACGTATATGCTCCTTTTGTTCTGTGAACCCACTTGTATACACTTCTTGGACTAGGTGAAATACCATATACAACTTAATATAACTTAAAACATTCTTTTTCTTCAATTTTTTGATTATGATCTGTATTCCTTTGTTCTATCCTCCTATTATTTTGGGCCATTACTATGTTACCTCTTAATTGACCTATTACATTGTGATTTGTCATTGTGCATCACATCTAAATTGATTCCTCTGAATTGCCCTGCATTTTGTCACATATGTAAACACAACTGCCATGCATTCTGTCACATCTTATTTATAACTTTATCAATTAGTTCATTCATGAAATAGGTTTTCATCAAGGAAAAATCATTGTTGGTGTTATCACCCCAAGAAACTCTCCTATGGTTGTAGCTTAGAGATGCTCGGGAACATTACAAATTCAAATTATTGTTGCAAATAGATGAATGGAAGGAATGATTCTTGTTCAAGCTAGATAACCACTTCTACTTGCTTAACTCCAAACATGAACACCCCCAGACTACAAGGCTTTCGACCACCAATTACTCACAGTTTAAGGATTGGGTGAATATGGAGAATATTTCTCACACCACTAGATGCACAGGACCCTGTGATGGTTGGCTGCAACCAGTAAACAAGTCTGCAAATCTAACTCTCTAATGCACAGATAGGATGACAACTCTCTGGCACTAGTGGAAAAGAACCCTGAATAACTCATTCACTGATACATACAAGATTTTAACACAGAGGTAGGATGACAACTACTCTAATGCTAAACATCAAGAGTTCAGAAATGCATCATATCAAGCATAGCTTGGAAGAGAAGAAGAATGGACAGTGAGAAATTAACAACAAAAGAAGCTTGCATTAGCTGATAATAAAGACGAGACGCTGAAAGTATCAAAGTAGTTACAGTCTCCAAAAGTTGAACCTTACATCAAAACATCAACCATCAACCTTGATTACATCTTGTTTATGGGTATATATGGAGTTTCATTACAGAGGCACTTGCCCATTCTAGGTATGGAGGGGTCATAATTGACCACCAACCACTTTAACTGCTTGATGGAGTCTCTGGTGCATTTTCTTGCTTCAGTGGATGAATCTGACACTTTCCTGTGCTTTGTTGTCCTCTTAGGTGGCTGAGGTGTTGTATGGGATGAAGTTCCATAACTGTTAAATGCATTCACCTGCTCGATCTCTATCCTTTTCCTCCTGCCATACTGTTGACTAAATATGGTGGTTGTGGAGAAAGATCAGCTATCGAATCAAGAGGATGGATGCCGGGGATGGCTTAGCGGAGGGTATCGGAGGAAGCAAGAGCGGGATGGTTGTGGGCCATTGGATCTCGGTCGGAAAGATCCAACGGTCATCGGGCGGTGGAAAAGTGCGGGCGTTATCAGGAAAGGATGGAGGTTTTGATGGTAGGTAGTATTGATCGTGCCAGCGTTGAGGGTCAGGTGGTAAAAGGACAATGGTGCGCAATGCCACTCACCACGTGATGCGTGGTGACGGAGGAGAGAGGAAACCATTCTCCATCGCACATTATCATGACGTTGCTTTGTGGGAGTGGGGAGAGGGGATGTTGTCTAATCGTGGCAGGGATGATCGAATGGTGGGAAGTTAATCATGTGGATTTTCATCAGACGCGATGGAGAACTGTTGGATCGGGGTGCAGCGATCGACAACCATAGTTAAAAGGCGACGATAGGTTATGGAAGCACGAGGTCATGTGGATGTGGTGTTATGGGGGGTTTAAGCTTTGCACCCGAGGCTTGAGGAAATAGAGGCTTATGATCAGTTTTAGAGGAAAAGTAGAGGTAGCGGGGTTCACAGAGGGTAAGCGGAATGGAGGGGAAGAAGGATGATTATTGTTGTGAGCCTTCTTTGGAGCATAACCAAGGACTAAGCTTCCTTCCGATCTTCAAATATCAACCATATATAGCAGAGCTAACACTGGCTCCTTTTGGAGATGAGATCGTCCCTATGAGGTCTCAAGAACTGCAGATCATTGCCTTTCCTGTGAAAACACATTAGAAAAATTTCCTAGTGTTCCATTTGGCATGGAGTCTAACTGAGTCTACACTAAAACTAATAAAATAACATATTTATAGCTTTGAGGCCTGAAGACCTTAAACAACATAAATTTTCAAAAATTAGCCATTAACTGGGCCATCAAAAACTATCTCCCCTTCCATACTCTGTAGTATGAAAGTATTGTTCCCTTGGATCTCAAAAATGATAAAAGGCCCTGTCCATAAAGCATCAAACTTCTCATCGTTACCTTTCTTCTCTTTCAGTGTATCCCACTTAAGAACCAAGTCTCCAACCTGAAAATTGTCTATTTTTTCCCTCCTATCAAAAGCTTCCTTGATCTTCTTTTGATGTGCCACAGACCTCTCAATAAGCTATTCTCTGATCTAATGTACCTTTGCTACATCAGTGATCCTTTTTGCCATGTCTTCTCCCTCATTCTGTTCTTCTTGTAAGAATTTTGCCATAGGGAGCGTTAACTGAATTGGGAATACAACTTCAGTGCCATATACCAGCTTGAAAGGAGAATCCCCCATGGATTTCTTGGTGGTTACTCTATCAGCCCACAGTGCATACTTGAGTTTAGAACCCCAGTTCTTTTTGTTGTCTTCCAACAACTTTTTAATTATCCTTATCAGTATTTTGTTGGAAGATTCTGCTAGACCATTGCCCTGAGGGTAGTATGAGGTGGAATGAGCCAGCTTAATGCCCATTGAGCTACACATGTCCACCAATTCTTTTGCCCTTAAGGCTGTTGCATTATATGTGACTAGCTTATGTGACAACCGAATTTGGTGAAGATATTCTCTGTCAAGAACCTCATGACCACATGATGATCAACCTTTCTGGAAGGGATTGCTTCAATCCACTTAGTGAAGTAATCAGTAGCTATGAAGATCCATCTCTGCTAGACACTGGAATGTGGATTAATTTCTCCAATGAAATCTAGGCCCCACTACTGAAAAGTGCCAGTAGCATGTATAGGTTTTAAGGGCAGGGACTTCAATTGATGCTTCTCTTCAAATCTTTGGCACCTGTCACAAGATTTAACAAATGAAAATACATCAACAAACAAGGTGGGCCAACAATATCCAGCCCTGAGGATCTTGTAAGCTATACTTTTCCAATAATGATGGCCTTCACATATGTTGGAAAGAAACTATTGCATCACTTCCATGGATTGTTCTTTGTCCAAACACCTTAAAAGCATTCTAGATAGGTCCCTCCAGTAGAGCATATTTTCATGAATGCAGTATTTGGCTGGCTTGAGCTTAACAGTTCTGGCTTGGTTTGGACTAAATACTGGAGGACTTTCTAGCTTCAACAAAAATTGAGTTATTGTAGCATACCATCCACAAGAAGCTAGATTTTCTATCAATAGCTGATTTTTCCCTGGTTCAGTAATTTCTCCTTCTGTCTGACCATTTTTTGAAATTGTGATTATGAGATTTATGTCCAGCATTCTGTAATTTTCTTTAGCAATTAGTATAGCAAGGCCCTAACCTCTGATCAGCTTGGTGGGATTTAGTTCTATATTGAATTCAATCAAATTTGCAATCCATTTAGCCCTTCTTCCATCAACATCAGGCTGCATTAGGACATATTTAATTGAAGCAGAAGGCACATACGCAATTATCTTAGAATGCAGAATGTAAATTCTGAAGGATTTCAAAGATTTTATAAGAGCATATGCCTATTTCTCAATGATATCATACCTCATCTCATCATCCCTTAGGGTTTTGCTGAAAAATTCTGCTCGATGCTCTAAACCTTCTTCATCTGCTTGCAATAAAACTACTGCAAGGGTGTCATCAGAGGCAAATGAAAATATATGGAACTCCTTGATATAATCTGGACTGCTTAAAGTAGGAGCTTCCATAATAACTTTCTTAATGGACTCAAATGATCTTCTTGCTGCATCAGTCCATTTGACCTCTGACCCCTTTTTAAACATGGAGGTAATATGCTTCACAAGTTCTACAAAATTGGGGATAAACCTCCTCACAAAATTTATTTTGCCCAGAAAAGACTGGATATCCTTCTTTGATCTCGGGACAGACCAGGTCTATATTTCTCTTACTCTTTCAGGGTCAATTCGGACACCTGCAGCAGAAACAACATGTCCTAACAACTTGCCTTCTTCTAGAGCAAACTATGACTTTTTAGGATTGAATGAAATCCCAAAGCTCCGACACTTCAGGAACACTTTCTTCAAATGCTGCAAATGGTCATGGTGGCTGCTGGAGTATAGTGTTATATCATCTAGGTAGATAAGGACAAACTTATCGCTTTCTCCTACAAATGCTATATCCATAGCTCTCTGAAAGGTGGCTCTAGCATTCATCAGCCCAAAATGCATCTTAGAGTACATAAAAGTGCCCCAAGGAATGGTGAATGTAGTCTTCGCTTAGTCTTCTGAATGTACAACAAATTGGTTATACCCTGAAAATCCATCTAGGAAAGACATCACTTTGGCCCCTGAGACCTTCTGCAACAAATGCTCCATCTTGGGCAGAGGGTAATTTTCTTTCTTAGAGAATTTGTCTAAGTTTCTGAAATCAACACAAAGCCTAATTTCTCCACTTTTCTTCCTCACCACTACCGAATTAGCTATCCATTTTGAATATCTAAGAGGGACTATGATTTTGGCAACCAGTAATTTCTTGATTTCTTTTTCAACTAGGGGAAGGAGCAAGGGATTTATGGGCCTTAGCTTCTACTTGAAAGGGATGGTGTCTTTCTATAAAGGAATTTTATGATAGACGATTTTTTTTTCATATGTTTTTAAGTCACTATATTCCCAGGCACAGACATCAACAAATTGCTTCATTAAATTGCAGTACTCAGAACTTTGGGCAGCAGATAGGTGGGTGGACAAATTTATGTGTCTTGGATGTTCTGGACTTCCTATGTTATGCTTATAGACTGCAGATTGATCTTCTTTTTGGGCAGCCTTATAAGGCACATCATTCTGGTCAAACAACTTTTCTAAAGGAAATAGACCTTTAAGTATCTGATTGTTGGGTAGTTGAACAACGCTATCTTTACCAATTTTGTTTCTAAGTTGGGATTGGGGGCTTCCTTCCAAGGCTTAATTCTCTTGGTCAATTTGCATTTTTGAGAACTCATCAATGACTCATAAAAATTTGTTTACCTCATCATCATGTTCGAAAACTTTCCAATTCTGGACATTATCAGGCAAGGATGGTCTATATTTCATTTGGACTTCATAAACAAGTCTGGGAGGCATGGGAGGGATAAAGATGCTAGCAGATACAGCAACGGAATCAACAAGATGAATTTTTAACTCTCCGGATGTATGAGATATAAAAATAATCAAAGGAATCTTTAAGTCTCCATACTTCATCTCTATATGCTTTCAGCCTTGGGTGCTTTGCTTGAAACATTTTGTTCACTTGCTGAATGATAAGATCAACATCTTCAAGCACCTTTATGTTTCTTATTCCTCTATCTTTTGCTACGTTAAGGCCCAATATCAGAGCCTCGTACTCTATTATATTGTTGGTGACTTGGAAATCCAACTTAAAAGACAGATGTGTTCTTTCTTGTTTTGGAGATATCAACACCACCCCTGCTCCTGCAGTCTCCCTTGAACATGCTCCATCGAAGAACATCACCCAAACCTGACTTCCTTACTCTCCCTCTACCTGATTCACTGGTTTCTTGATATGCATTGAGGCCTTTTGAGATTCATCTATTTGGAGAATACAAGCTCCAAAGTTAGTTTCCACAGCATAAATGGGATGATTGGAAGGATTCTTCTCATTACTGATGATGTAGGCCAGCTGTGCTTCTCTATGCAATCTCCTGCTTTCCCCTCCAAAGACTGGGATAATGGCATAAGATAAATCATTCTTTGATTTCCCACCTATTCTCTTAATCCACCCTCTGGACAGCAGCATGCCAAACTTAGGAGGGACATCCACTACCACAATGTCCATTATCATGTTCTTCATGGGCAACCGAGTTAGGGTAATGGCTAGATCTTTGATTAATCCTTGGCATTTTACCTTTCTTGAATCAAAGGAGAATAGATCATGATATGGTCTGGTGATATCAAGGCCTATCTCTTCCATGACAGCTTTGGGCATCAAATTTTGGCTGACCCCCATGTCTAGCAGGAAATTGTGGAGGACTTTGTCATGAATGGTCAAGGAGACATAAAATGATGGAGAATTATCATCAGCAGGTTCAGTCATTGGTTTAAACACAACTGTAGGCTTATCATCTTGAAAATTAACATAGTCGATGGGGGCTTGTAAGGCTTTCAACTCAAGAGCATCCAGAATAGGCTTTCTAAAAACTTCACTCTTTGCAAGTTCTATCAGAGGCACATATATTTTTAATTTCTAGACTTCTGATTCAAAGCTGAAAGGGGAAGGGGAATTTCCAGGACCTCTTACCTCTTGAGCTGGTACTTTGAGGATGATTGGATCAGATACTGGTCTTTTCTATCTGATGTTATGTTTCTTTGTTGGGACAACAACTTTTTGGGAAGAATTCTCCTTAGCATTGTTTGCTTTTGACCTCAGATTGTATCTTTGCTACTCATTAGTCTATAGAACAGCCTCTCTGTCTCACCTTTGACTGGTTTGGTCCTACAGCAATGATTCTTCGTAGGCAGCTAATGTCAAAAAGGCGACACTGCCTTTATCTTCCATGCAATGAATTTCATCCTCTTCTTCAAAGTGCTCCTCCTCCATGACTGAATTTTGGAAAGGAACCTTAACCTTTTGTTCTCCATCAGCTTCTTTACCCCTCCGAATGATCTACAATTGTTCATTTACTCTTCTAAATGGAATTGGATTTCTTGGAGAAAATGCATCTGGAAGCCTTACTTTTCCAGATTTCTGCTCAACCTTTAGCTTGGATATCTTAGCAACCAATGACTCTATAATCTTAGTCATTTTATCTAGTTTAGGTTCTAAAGATGAAGCAGAGGAAGAAGAGGCCTCATCTCTCTGCCTCCTTCTATCAACATGAATTTTGAGCTTTTCTGTAGCCATGATATTATATTTCACCTCAAGGGATGCATATTGCATTTCAGTTAGAGTGGCACATCTTCGTTCTCTCAATAGCAGGCAGAAATCAGAGTCAAAAGCATTGGCATAGGTGAGTTTGGTAGAGGTGGGGGTAGGCTTTACTTCAGATGGTATCTTACTATACATATGATTGAATCTTTTATTAAAATTTGGCAATGATTCCCCATTTTCCCTCTTGAGGTTTCCAAACTCGGTATGGTAATATAGCAAGTCCTTTTGATCTCCCCAATGCCTCAGAAATACATCATGTAATGCTTCAATGTCTGTTATAGACCTAGGGGTCAATTCTCTGAACCACTTTCTAGCCTCTCCATCAAGGCTCTGGACAAACACCCTCATCCAGACATCATCCTTACTGATATCTAGGTTACTAGCATAACTGTAAAAAGATTCAAGGTGTTCTTCAGCTGTTACTCCCTCCGTACCAGTGAAATTGGGCATATATTTCTGGTAATCTCTATCAGGCATGGCATTCAAAGGAATAGGCAAGACCAAGGCTCCATACCTAACAGTTATGATTCTTTCCATCTTCGTGGGTGCTTGTTGCCCTACCATGACTGGGGTAGGTTGAAGGACACTGGCAGATTGGATGGTAGAAAGCAATGAAATAGATGACAAAGACAAAGGAATATGATGGACTGTGTGAGAGGCCTTCTTTGGACTGAGATCCAAAGGGGAACTAAATGAACAAGGAGCTTTATGAATCTGTGACGGTATTTCTTCAATAACAATGTTAGGCTCTATATTTTCAAATTGTATATTCTCAGCTATAGGCCCTTCTTGCAGAGATGCATCAGGTTTTTTAGGCTTACCTAATCTTGATGCTCCTTTCAGTGATGTTTTCTTTTTCTTAACAATCTTCTCAGGGTTAGACACTGGGTCAGTGGTGATTTCTGAGGATTTCTCTGGGTATGCCTCACAAACTGATCCAGAACTATAATGTGGAATTTCCACTAGGTTGATCCTCCAATAGAGTCGCCAGATAGATGATTACAACTAGAAATATGTCCAGGCTTTGTCTATCATCAAAGCTAGAGTTGTGTCATTTTCCCAAGGAAGCTAAGATTCAATCTCCTCTCCCTGACAACGGTGCCAATTAATGTTATCACCCAAAGAAACTCTCCTATGGTTGTAGCTCGAAGATGCTCGGGAACATTACAAATGAAACTTATTGTTGCAAATGGATGAATGGAAGGAATGATGCTTGTTCAAGCCATATAACCACTTCTACTTTGCTTGAGTCCAGATATGCATGAACACCCCCTAACTATAAGGCTTTAGACCACTAATTACTCATAGTTTAAGGATTGGGTGAATATGGAGAATACTGACCACACCAGCAGATGCACAGGACCCTGTGATGGTTGGATGCAACTAGTAAAGAAATCTGCAAATCTAATTCCCTAATGCACAGACAGGATGATAGCTCTCTGGAACTAGTGGAAAATAAACCTGAATAACTCATTCACTAATACATACAAGATTTTAACACAGAGGTAGGATGATAGCTACTCTAATGCTAAACATCAAGAGTTTAGAAATGCAGCATATCAAGCACAACTTGGAAGAGAAGAAGAATGGACAATGAGCAATTAACAACAAAAGAAGCTTGTATAAGCTAAAGATGAAGACAAGACACTACAAGTATCAAAGTAGTTACAGTCTCCAGAAGTTGAACCTTACATCAAAACATCAACCATCGACCTTGATTACATCTTGTTCATGGGTATATATGGAGTTTTGTTACAAAGGAACTCAACCATTCTAGGTATGGAGGGGTCATAATTGACCACCAACTACTTTCACTGCTTGATGGAGTCTCTGGTGCATTTGCGTGCTTTAGTGGATGAATTTGATCTTTTCCTGTGCTCTGCTATCCTCTCAGGCGGCTGAGGTGTCATATGGCATGAAGTTCCATAACTGTTAAATGCATTCACCTACTCAAGCTCTGTCCTTTTCCTCCTAGCCATACTGTTGATTAAATATGGTGGTTGAGGAGCGACTGCAAGCAGCATTGGAAACTGGTCACCTTCATCCTTCGGGTATGTGGAATGGTCGAGGTTCATGGACTATCCAGCAAATAAATGGGATGGATGAGGGAGAAATATTAGCTGGCGAATCAAGAGGATGGATAGTGGGGACGACTTTGCGGAGGGTATCGAAGGAAGCAGGAGCAGGATGGTTGTGGGCCATTGGATCTCGGTCGAACATATCCAATGGTCATCAGGCGGTGTAAAAATGAGGGCATTATTGGGCAGGGATGGAGGTTTTGATGGTAGTCAGTATTGATCACACCGACATTGACGGTCGAGCGATAAAAGGACAACGATGCGTGATCCCACTCATCGTGTGATGCATGGCAGTGGAGGAGAGAGGAAACCACTCTCCATCATGAATTATCATGCTGTTAACTTTGTGGGAGTGAGGAGAGCAGATGCCATCCAATCGCAGTGGGGATGATCGAATGGTGGGAAGTTAATTGTGTGGATTTTCGTCAGACGCAATGGAGAACCATTGGATTAGGGTGCAACGATCAACGACCATAGTTAAAAGGGACGATAGGTTATGGAAGTGCAAGGTCATGTGGATGTGGTGTTATGGGGGGTTTAAGGTTTGTGCTCGTGGCTTGAAGAAACAAAGGCTTATGATGGGTTTTAGAGGAAAAGCAGAGGTAGTGAGGTTTGCAAAGGGTAAGCAAAATGAAGGGGAAGAAGGAGGATGATTACTGTGAGCCTTCTTTGCAGCATAACCAAGGACTGAGCTTCCTTCCAATCTTCAAATATCAACCATATGTAGTAGAGCTAACAGTTGGCATTATGATACAGGTGTTGTCCTTGGTGGAAACTCACTCAGATGACAGTTCACAGTGCAACAGGTTAACTTACAGATCACACTCTAGAGATTGAATAAAGAGAGTGGTTTAAGAAGTATATGCTGGTTCACTTTGTCCAAGCAGCATATACACATAGGTTAATAGAACAAAATGGCAGTATATATATATACACACTCCCACAAGAGGAAAAGTACGTACATGTTAGAAAACCAAGGTTTTGGTTCGAGGTATTTGGTCCAAGGTATTTTGGTCCAAGGTATTTGGTCTGAGGTATTGACCCTAGGTATTTTGTCAAAGGTGTTGGTCCTAAGTGGTTTTGATTTGAGGTATTAACATAGGATCTAAGTATATAAGGAGGAGAATATCAAAGGGCTAGGTGTGCAAGTACTGAATACCTTAAAGAAACGTTAGATCAAATATGCAGGTTATGAGTTTCTGATGCTTTGCTTGATTTGAAATAAGGATGCACCTATGTGGTTGATGATGGATGATGGATCAACATCATAGGACCTGAAATGTATTATTATTATTATGTTGTTTGATCATGGATTGTCTAGATCTGAATACTGACGCATGTTTTATTCTGAAAATTTTATGATCTCGGTATGACTAAAGTCTAGAATAGTTGTGAAGTTTTTAAGCTAGTATTTGCAAATATGTATGCTGGTTAACTTTCATAAAAGTTCATATACATGCTAGTTCGGCACATCCAAGTAGTGTATACATTATGAAATATGATATTTGAAGTTGCAGTTGGATCTAGCTGTTGTTGCAAAGTTTTGCATTCTACTTTGTGTTCTGGTGATTGTATTATGGTAATAGTGTTCTAAATGTTCAGATTGATTGATTGGATTCAGTAATAATGGGTTTTCAGTGATTGATTCAGTTGTGGTTGATTCATAGATTGATGATTGAGTTTCAGTGATTGGTTGATGAAGATGTATTTGATGATTCTATTGCAGTGGTGATTGATTCTGAGCTTTAATGTTGTTTATGAGTCCAATATGAAACTTTGATGAAACGAGGCCTTCAAAGTGTGGTGTTGTGATCCAGGAGTATCTAGTTTGAATATTTATGAAATGTGGTCCCTAAAGGAAGAGAGAAGGTCATAGCCTTTTGTAGGCCGATGCCTGTGTATTGGTAAACATATCAGCCAGTACAAGAGCCAAGGGGTTGGAGCTCCCTTCTAGTCGCAGCTGGAAAATAAGTGAAGGTTGGAGCCTTTTGTAGGCTTACACCTACGTACTAGTAAATGGATCAGCTAGTACAAGAGCTAGGGGGTTGGAGCTCCCTTCCAGTAGTAGCTCAAAAACGAGTGAAGGTTGGATCTTTCTATAGGTCGGCGCCTACGTACTAGTAAACAGATCGGCTAGTACAAGAGCTAAGGGGTTGTATCTCCCTTCCAGTAGAATCTGGAGAATGAGAGAAGGTTATAGCCTTCTGCAGGCGGGTGCCTGCATACTGGTATGAGTCTGCACTAGTACAATATTGTAAACCGGTTTTTTATATTAAAAGAGGATAGCAACAGATGGTTTTGTCCCACATTGGGTTTCCACCTTAAATCTCGGTGTTCATGTGTGTTTCTTAGGTGTGATGGTTTGTTCTATTATTACTCCACATGGTTACTGTTTATATGGTTAATGAAGTACTGATGCACTGATTAAAGATCAACATATGATGAATTAACTAAATCATAAGTTTGTTGGATATACACTGGTTGCCTTAAATATAGTTGCGTGTAGACACGTGTTACCTTCATTGAAGTAGTGTATATAAATAAGAGTATGAAAAAAAGAAGTTATTGATTTGACTAATAATGATTCACCCCCACTCCCCCCCGCCCCCCTTAGTATTATTTCCAACACTCATCAGTTAGGTTTCTTATCAAGGACAACATTAACACAATCTCCCCATATCAAACCTTTGACCATTATTCTGTTCCATCATTCTGTCACCTCTGGTATCTCTGTGTTCCATCATTCTGTCACCCCTTATCTGTCTTGTAGATTCATCTAGTTACCATATTCTTTTTCTTCTACAAGTGAGTTTCCATCAAGGACAATCCATGCATCATAATGCCAAAAATCTCCCCCTTTGGACTTGATGGCAACCAATTCAGTGTTTGGTCACCACAACCTATAAATAACATTAAGAAAAGCACCAAGATTTTCATAACATCAAGCTACTCTCCAAACACCAAGCTATTTACTTCCATATCTGAACTGTTGTATATGAACATTGATCATGCTCCCCCTAGGCATATGCTGAGATGCACTATATCATCCATGCTCCCCTTGAGCATGTGCAGAGTTTGCAAAAATATTTAGAAATAATAACATGACTCTATAACTCAAATATGTGAGTATGACCTTCCTATCATCAATGACTCATACATAAATCCATCACCTAGCCAAGTGGGGATACACCAAATTTGACTCATCCACCCAACCAAGTAGATTTACATATTTGACATGATCACAAAAGTCCTTACATGACTTAATATAACAATTATTGCATCACGGATCATTACATGAACTTTACATCAAATGATATACATGACATTTATAACAAAGACCATTGATCTAAACAAGACCATGATAGTCATCAACAACTATCATACACCATATATGATCTGCACCATAAGCATATGTCAACAACATCCAAAAAAACAGCCTATATATGTCCATCATTAGTTCACATGATAAGACAGTGTACCTTTAATATCATCAACCTGTGACAAAATATGTCACATATAGATATCAACTCATCCTCTTGATCTTATCAAGATCAACTTGCTTTATTTCCGTAGTAGAAAAATCCTTAACATGGCCTTCCATGAATCAACTAAGCATATGTCATATCTCCAAGGAGTAACACAAAACCCTTCACATCATATCATATATATGTGAAAACACCATAGTCACCATCCATGACTATACCATCATCTTTGTACCAAGAAATGCATGTTCTTTCCTCAATATATCAACCATGTATCTTCAATAGAGAGTTTTCTAACATACCACATCTGATAAGCATCAATCATGATAATCAACATATGTGAGTATCAAATCTATCATCATGAAGTAATCCATGTCTCCAAATATCGATGTATTTAGGAGCCATGTCTTCATGAGACCTGCAATAACACCATTCTCTTGGTGAACCAACAATGTTTATCAATGTGTATTTTAAATAACCATCTATGTATCCAACATAATATCTATATACCTTCTCATCAATGTGAAAAGAAAACCATGAGCTCACAGTCATTTGTCAAACTTTCTTGATACCTTTAAAACCAACAATCCTTAACCAATATACCATGTGAGATCCAAGAACTATAGGAATCCTCATCCATAACTGCCCCATATGAAATTTATGCATTTTTGAAGATATGATGATAACAACATAAAAGAAATCAGTGACACTTATCATGAAGTTGTGTACTCAATATTGACCCGTGTAAGAAACATACCATATGTACTATATGCGTCATCCACAATCATCCATAAATATGATTTGAATAAAAACTGTGGCTCAAGAAATATAGGTATCATCTAAGACTTTATCATATGCAACTCATGACCACAGCATAGCATGATGTGTCATTTAAACACTTCAATCAACATAAGCATCCTCACCATTAATAAGAATCATTATGTACCAAACACTTATAAACATAATGCTAACAATGCATTATTAGAAGCATCACATATTCTACCCTGAACCTGTGCCAACTATTCATTGTTAGATCTAATCATTGCAAATATCAGTAAGAATCAACAAGGCATCATCATCAACTATTTCTACATCAATTCAACAAAAACTTATGAGAACCAAAAGAACTTCCAAATAACATACACAAACTGAAGTCATCAATCATCAAGACAGAAAAGACAATTGATAATTGACTAAACTATATCAGACCCTTTTTCTGATTCTGTCCCACTTCTTTTCCATCAAAGAAACGTATATGCCACTATGCAGCTTTGAACTCACGTATATACACAAATTGTCTTCATAATATCTACATATGAAAATTGGAACATTGAAATTTCATACTTTCAGTTCCTCCTGAGTCTATTCTAATTATACTTGCTCCTAGAACTTTTTCTGAAGCATCAGTTCCAAGAATATCATTACCATGATGGTTCTTCATCAAAGACTCCAATTTTATCTTGTCTCCAGTCATGTGATGAGAACATCCACTATCATCTTTTTCTTCGAATGAGAAGACAACAAGATCACACCTTATCTGATCTTCCTTTTCTTGATTCTCAATGGATTCATCTTTTTCATATTTCCGATATAAATTTTCTTATTTGATTGCTTACCATATTGTCTACGATGATCCATAGGCTTGTCCCTGGATTCTTTTTCTATATGCCCAAACTTGTTACAAGTATAACATCTTACATGTTTCATATTCCTTCTATAGCAATCATTGGCTTTGTGACCAAACATATTGCAAGAAAAACAATATCCGTTAAAGTACCTTGAAGTTGATGATATCTCTGTGAGATGGTTATCAGCTTCAAACATTCCACTTCTGCATCTGGCTACAACATGTCCAAAATTATGACATATAAAACATTCAACATTATTCATCAGAGGAAATAATCAACAACACTTCCATAGTTTGGAGTAAATGATTTTCTTTGAAGACCTTCTTTCCTTAGTTGTTGATGGGTTGACCTCTTATCTCCTTGTTGGGCATTTCAGATTTTGCATTAGAGTTCCTTGCCTAAGTTTGTGAGCTAGACTCACCTTTAACAATTTCATGAAAAGCAAGACCAGATTTGATGGTAGGGGACCTTTGACTAATAATAATATTACTCAAGATCTTAGTACTATCTTGAAATCATAAAAGTTTATCCTTTTCTTCTAATTTACCTTTTAGGATATGTTGAAATATGAAAACAGGAATATTCCCATTTTATTTGTCCTTGAATTAACTTGTGAATTAAAATCGAATTTAGTCTTAATAGCTACTTGGAAATAATTAATTAATTTATTCTAAATTAATTAGTTGGAGAAATTCCAGGTAGAAGTCTTTCTGAAGTCATGCGAGAGTTATCCCTTAAATTGAGGACATAAGATTTAGTTATATTTGAGTTGTAATTAGTTAACTCAGTTTACTAAGTTAAGCCAGTTAAATTAGTTCCAAAATGTTTGAGGAACTAATAGTGAGTTAATAGTCATTCGATGCGTGCATGCACTCAACTAATGCTACTCTAGTTAATTGAAGATTACCTCATTAGAAACTCATGCATGTCTATTCTAAGAAAGTCCCAGATAATATTAAAGTCAAGGACAATGTACTATTAGTTGCATGTGTTTTCTCAAAGAGAAAACTCATGCATGTAGTCAAGGATTTAATCCTTGAGGATTGCGCCGTTTTGGAAGAGATCATCCACTTGGTAATAGGAGAATCATCCCAGAGGAACAATGCAAGGAAATAGGAGATTGGAAGGTAGAGAGCAAGACTAGAGAGAAGCCTAGATTTCCTGTGAGCATTTGCGAGGGTTGTACTTTGAGCTGGATACTTGTGAGAGCTAAGGCTTTGTATAATTCCTATGTTTTTCCACCATGTATGATAATACATATAGTGGGGTTTTTAGTTGAGGGTTTCCCCAAAGCATTTTCATGTTTATTGTGCAATTGATTCTTCTTCTTTTGGTTATATTGTTCAGCTTTATCTTTAAGCTTTCGTAAATTGATAGTAGAAGTACGTTATAGTATTCTGCTTTGATTTATATTGCATAATCGGGTTAACCCCGTCAGATTTTCTTCATGGTATTAGAGCTAGGTTTTGTAGAAATTTATACATGGTATTAGAGCTGGATTTGTAGAAATTTTTTACATGGTATAGGAGCTGTGAACAATATATTGAGAAGAGAATTCAAAGTTTGAAGTTTGGGGTTGTAGGTGCAAATCGAATTCATATCATACTTCAAGGTTGGCCAATGGCATTCTATGGCTTGAGACTTGAGTATGCCTTGGAAGGTAGATCGAACTACATAGCATGGAAAGATAGAATGGAGGCTGCATTAGAAGACAATGGCATGAAGGAATTCATTAATCAAGAAATCCCTAACCTAGTTTCAACTAATGCACAAGAGTTGGATGAGGGCAAGAAGTGTGTGGAGAAGGCGAGATGGATCATCCTCGAGGGAGTTCGAGAGCATATTGTCTCGAGTCTCCATAGGAAGGATACTCCATTTTCAATGTGGAAGACATTGAAGGACCTCTACCAGAACAGTAGCAACTGGAGGAAATTACCATTAGAGGATAAGCTTCGAAGAAGCAAGATGGAGAAGGGCGATACTATTTGCACATATCTAAACAAGATTACCACCTGCAGAGATGAGCTTTCCAGTGTGGGAATAACTACTGCCAATGATGATATGGTGAGCCTCACTCTCCTTGGCCTTCCAAAGAGATGGAATAGCTACCAAGACTTTGTGAATGGAAGGGAGAAATTGCTAGATTCGGAACGATTGTGGTCAAATCTTATGCAAGAGGAGATCAGGAGGAGCACATGAGATGGTTCTTCATCCAAGAACAATGATGAAGAAAATTTGGCCTTATCATGTAAGGCAAGGAAAGGGAAGGGGAAGGCTTCCCATTTCAAATCGAATTCCTCTCAAGGAGGGAATAAGGGTGACATGTCTAAAGTGAGATGCTCTAATTGTCACGAGATGGGACATTATGTGACTAATTTCCCTTTGAAGAAGTCCAAGAAGGGACCCTTTGAAGGATCAAAAGGTGAGGCATTAGCCTTTCAGTTCGAAATGGACTTTACCCTCATCACATACATGGTGTCATCGATGATGGGTTGTGTTTGGTATCTTGACAGTGGAGCCTCATTCCACATGACCAATGATAAAAATGTATTCAGTGCCTTAGAGGAGAAAGACCTCAAGATGTGCATAGAGATGGGTGATGACGAAAGGTATAGTGTTCTAGGAGTGGGCACAATTGCTTTTCAGAGGGAGCATGGAGCTCCTCTCACCTTGACAGTTGTGATGTATGTGCCTAGACGTAGAACTTGGTATTGGTCATGATGTTGGAGGAAAAATGCTATGATTTTTTCGTTAGTAATGGAAATGCATTCCTAAGACACATAGCCATGGGTTAGACCAAGAGGATAGGGATTCGGGTGAAGAATATCTATAAACTAGAGGGAGATGATTATGCAACATTGAGTACGAAAGTAGAATTGGTGCAAAGCCAAGACATTGGCAAGTTGTGGCACAGGCCGTTGGGTCATTTTCATCATGGTGCTTTGAAGATAATGCAACAGATATCTACAAGACTTCCAAAAAGTAAACTTGAGCAAGTTGACACATGCAAAGGTTGAACCTTGGGAAAGTACAACAAGCCTTCCTTGCATGATCGAGACATTCGAGCAAAGGCTATCTTAGAGCGAGTTCATACTGATGTGTGTGGACCATTATCGATGGTATCCACAACAAAGCAAAGGTATTATGTGATTTTAATTCATGACTATTCTCGTAAATTCTGGATTTATTTCATACAGAAGAAGGACCAAACTTTCACAAAGTTTTGTGAGTTCAAAGCTTTGGTCGAGAACGAGTTAGGCAAGAAGATCAAGGCCTTGAGAAGTGACAATAGTGGAGAATATGTCTCTCAAGAGTTTAAGGACTTCTGTGTAGTAGAAGGAATTAAATGAGAGTTGACATCACCTCAAAACCCACAACATAATGGGGTGGACGAGAGGAAGAACATATCTATTGTATGGGAAGCATAGGCAATGTTGCATGACCAAAGCCTACCACTTCACATATGGGCTAAGGCATGCAACACACCGGTCTATTTGTAGAATAGAAGATCGCATCGCATACTTAGGATGAATATGTGGGTCACTTAAGGATATTTGGCTCATTGGTTATTGCCATGTGACAAAGGATGCATGAAAGAAGCTTGAGCCGACAACAGAGTTGGGGATATTTGTGGGATACACCGATACACCTCAAAAATATCAGGTGTACTTGCCTACTAGTTGGAGGGAGTGGTTTGTAGAGATCTCAAGGTTGATGAGTAGAAGGCCATGTGAGTTTCCCTCGAGAGGGACCTCCAACTATAGGCTCTGGACGAACTATTGGTTCTTAAGGAGGAGGAGCCTTAGACTGATGTAGAGAAACCACATGCAAAGGTTCCGGGAGTGGAGACAACCACTCAAGCGGAGTCTTCTAGAGATGGATGGAAGCACACAAGAGAAGTTGACAGATTGTTGGAGGATGTGAGAGAGAACGTGGAGGCACCATCTTCTCAGTGTAGAAAGAGGAGTTCACCTGAGAGGTACACTGGATACATGGCCCTTGCTAGGGAATGTGTTGAGACTGAGCCATCTTCCTTTGAGGAAGAAGTGCAACAACCGATTTGGGTTGATGCTATGGTAGAGGAGTATGACTCCATAGTTTGTAATAGTGTTTGGGACATGGTTCTAAGACCAGAGAACAAGTCAGTTGTGAGTTCCCGTTGGCTTTGCAAGTTAAAGCAAGATGTTGATGGTAGTGTGGAAAAGCATAAGGCAAGATTTGTTGCTCGTGGCTTCTCACAGGTCAAGGGGATTGACTATGATGAGACTTTTTCTCCTGTTGCAAGGTACTCATGTATTAGATTTATGTTGGCACTACCAGCACAGATGGGTTGGAAGATCCATCAGATGGATGTGAAGACTACATTCCTGAATGGCAATATTGAGGAAGAGGTGTAAATAGAGAACCTAGAAGGATTTGAGACCTGCGGTCATGAGTCGCATGTGTGTCGACTCAAGAGGGCATTGTATGGGCTGAAGCAAGCACCTCATGCTTGGTACACTACGATAGGAAACTAGTTCACTGAGTTGGGCTTCCGAAAGAGTGCAGCGGATGTGAACCTGTACCACATCATGGTGAAAGGTAATTTGTTGATCATCATACTTTATGTTGATGATCTCATATTGACTTGTGATGATCAGTTGATCATGTCTTGCAAGGAGGACCTTGTAAGAGAATTTGACATGAAAGACATGGGTCTCATGCATTACTTCCTTGGCATGGAAGTGTGGTAGAAGGATGGGGAGTTATTTGTGTCTCAGGGTAAGTATGCCAATGAAATACTCAGGAGATTCCACATGGAGAAGTGGAAGCCCATCAAGACTCCTCTAGTAGGTAACTAGAGGCAAGAGGTTGCTACTTCAAGAGAAGTGGTAGAGGCTACTGTGTATAGGTAACTTGTGGGTTCATTGATGTACTTAATGAACACATGACCAGATTTGTGATATGCGGTGAACTAGTTGAGTCAAGTGATGATTCAACCTCCCATGATGTTTTGGAAGGCAGTTAAGCATGTATTGAGATACCTCAGAGGCACATCTCAGTATGGATTATGGTACCTATAGACAAAGGGAGTGAAGCTATAGGGCTTCACTAATGAAAATTGGGCAAGGAGTCCATCAGATCGGAAGAGCACATCAGGAGGGATTTTCAACCTTGGGTCAGCGACAGTTCTTGGTACAGCAGGAAACAGAGGTGGGTTGCACTAAGCTCAGAAGAGACAAGATTCAGGTGGCAGATAATCCCTTCCTTGTTGAGATGGAGTGTTGAAATATGACAACAAGAATATTCCAATTTAATTTGTCCATGAATTAAATTGTGAATTAAAATCGAATTTAGTCTTAACAGCTACTTGGAAATAATTATTTGATTTATTTTAAATTAATTCGTTGGAGAAATTCAAGTTAGAAGTCTTTATGAATTCATGCAAGAGTTATCCCTTAAATTAAGGAGATAAGATTGAGTTCTATTTTAGTTGCAATTAGTTAACTCAATTTACTGAGTTAAGTCCAGTTAAATTAGTTCCAAACTGTTTGAGGAACTAGTAGTGAGTTAACAGTCAGTTGATGCATGCATGCACTCAACTAATGCTACTCCGGTTAACTAATTATTCCCTCATCAGAAACTCATGCATGTATATTCTGAGAAAGACCTAGTTGAGATTAAAGTCAAGGATAGTGTACTATCAGTTGCATGTGTTTTCTCAAAGATAAAACTCATGCATGCAGTCAAGGATTTAATCCTTGAGGATTACATAATTTTGGAAGAGATCATCCACTTGGTAACATGAGAAGAATCATCCCTGACGAATAGCACAAGGAAATAGGAGGTTGGAGGGTATAGAGGAAGGTTGGAGAGAAGCCTAAATTGCATGTGAGCATCTGTGAGGATTGTAGTAAAAGTTGGATAGCTATGAGAGCTAAGGCTTTGTATAATTCGTATGTATTTCGACCGTGTATGATAATATAGATAGTGGGGATTTTAGCTGAGGCTTTCCCCAAAGTATTTTTCATGTATATTATGTGATTGATTCTTCTTCTTCTGGTTATATTGTTCAAATTGATCTTTAAACTTCCGCAAATTGATAGTAGAAGTAGGTTATAGTATTCTTCTTTGATTTATATTGCATTATCGGGTTAACCCCATTAGATTTTCTACATGGTATCAGATCTTAGTACATGGTTATCAGGTTAACCCCATCAAATTTTCTACATGGTATTATTGACTACTAATAATATTATTCAAGATCTTAGTACTGTATTGATATCATAAAAGTTAATCCTTTTCTTCTAATTTACCTTTTAGGATATTTACCTCAACCTGATATTTCTCTTCCTTTTCCAAATATTGCTTCTTCATGATTTCTTCAACTTTTCTTCCTTTTTCCACTTGTTGCCTTAATCTGAGAACCTCATTTTCTTTTTCTTCAAATGCTTGAAATAGTTCTTCATTCTGCTTGTTTGAATTTTTAAGATCTTCTTTTATTGAGACAGCCACAACTTCAAGACCTTCACAGTAACTAGTTCTTTCTATAAGTTCCTTGGTTGTTGTATCCTTTGCATTCACGTCATTTCTCAATTATGTCACTTCTTCCTGCATCCTTTGACTCTGATCTTCCTTTTCTTTGTACTACTTTTTTATTTTGTTGACATCCTCCAACTAAGTTTTTAACCTAGTAATCTCTTCTTTGTAGCTACACTCCCTTTTGTCAAACAGATCTTGTTGATCTCTAATTTTGTCTATGAGCCTTTTAACTTCTAACTCTATATTTCTTTCACTTTTACCCATTAGAGAAAATTCAGTTGTTTCACTGTCACTTTCATTATAATCATTATTGCATGAACAAAGAAATGTATCACTAGAAGACCAAAAATGTGTACCTAATAATTATTTTTCTTGTTCAGCTTCAATCTGAAGTGATTATGAATTTGAATACTTACTTGCACCTAATAGCCAATTGTCTCTCCTGTTGTCATTGCTCCTTGAGATTTATTCTTCTTCTTAGGTGCTTTCTTCTTTTGCTTCTTTCCCATTTTACAACGAATATCCCTCAACCGATCAAGCTTCTACCAAAGGACCTACTCTGATTTCAATTGTTGGGAAAATACTGAGACTAGGGGTGAATCAATATTTACAAATCAATAACTTTTTACATTTCATATTCAGATTTCTATATGGATATTTACTAAATTGAACATACATGTGCACGAGACTTTTCTTAAGCCAATTAACATATATCTAGTGAACTTATAATGTAGTAATCCACCATATGTTAATATTTAACTAGTGTATTAGAGCTTTATTAACCATTAGATAAAAATTAACCATGTTTTGCACTAATTAAACCATCACACATAAGAAACACACATGAACACCAAGATTTAAGGTGGAAACCCAATGAAGGAGAAAAACCACCTCATGTTGTTGTCTTTGTCTTCTTTTTAATATAAAGAATAATTTGTTTACAATATTGCGTTGGTGTAGACTCATATCCGTACATAGGAACCCACCTATAGAAGGCTACAACCTTCTCTCGTTCTCCAGCTTCTACTAGAAGGGAGCTACAACCCCCTGACTCTTCTACTAGTTGATATGTTTACAAGTGCATAGGTGTCAACCTACAGAAGACTACAACCTTCACTTATTCTCTAGTTGCTACTAGAACGGAGCTCCAACCCCCTTATCTAATCATTAGCTACTACTGGCAGGAAGCTTTGGCTTCCTCACTGAAGGCTCCAACCCTCAATATCCTCCAGGGGAAATGTTTCATAAGTTTTCAGATTGGATACTCCTTGTACACAACAATACAATTTGAAGGCCGTGTTTCATCAAAATTTCATACTTGATAAATCAGTAACATTAAAGCTCAAAATCAATCACCACTACAATACAACCATCAAATACATCTGCATCAACCAATCACTAAAACCCAATCATCAATCTCTGATATAACTAAAACTCAATCATCACTTTCTGAATCAACCACAACTAAATCAATCAATCATTGAAAAACTCAATCAAATGACACTTAATCAAAATTCAACCAGCCAATTGGAACAGATAGATTATTGTAACCAGTAAATAGATTTAAACCCAAAGCACTGCATCAACAACCAGAACTAACTGCAAACTCAAAAATCATATGTCAAAATGCATATGCTACTTCAATGAAGCTAGCCTACATGTATATGGTATTTCCTTTAGCCCAAATTGTGTATACCTCTAAAGATACTGACTTATAAAACCTCTAAACCAAAAATTCTACCAACGAGTGACATTCTGAAGATATACTATCAAAATATAGAGTTCTAAACAGATAGCAGAAATGATCGCCTCTCTCACTTAATCAGTCAGTCAACCAGACTCAATCTCCTTATATAATCAATTTTCACTTTCATATCTAATGAAGACATCATTGATAGACAACAGAAAAATAGCAGCACTGATCAGATAGATCAGTCATCCCTGAACAACAAGCCTTTCTTTTGCATATACTACTTGGAAGAGCCAAACCAGGGTGTATACGCACCTTCACCAACGTGAACCAATGTATAGATCTGAAAATAATAACTTATAACTTCGTAGCTATTTCAAAATTTATATATATCCATATCATAACATTTAAAGGAAAAAAACATTTATTAGCACTCAGATCTCGCCTATCCATTATCAGATCACATAATGATAAATCATTTCAGGTCTTATGATCTTGATCCATCATTAGATCTCACCCATCATCAAACACTCATGTGCATACTTAGATCAAGCAAAGCGCTAGATACCCATAACATGCATATTTTATTTTGATCTAAATCTTCATAAGATATTCATTAATTTCACACCTTCACACTTGATCTTCACCTCCTTATATACTTAGAGCCTTTTTCAATATCTCGGACCAAAACAACCTTTAGAACATGTGGCATTATTAGATGGGATCAAGTAACCATTATTTCACTCAATATTATGGGCTAATACCATAGTATGGACCCTTGGTATTCACTAATCTTAATTTTCCATCCCATAATTTTTTCTTCTTCTGTGAAAGTGTGTGGATACATATACGCTCCTTTCGTTCTATGAACCCACTTGTATACGGTACTTGGATTAGGTGAACCAGCGTATACAACTTAATAAAACTTAAAACATTATTTTTCTTCACTTTTTTCATTCTGATATGTAGTCCTTTGTTCCATCCTCCTGTTCTTCTATTTCATTACTCTGTTACCTCTGAATTGGCATGTTACATTATGAGTCGTCATCATACATCACATCTGAACTGATTCCTTTGAATTGTCCGGCATTTTGTCACGTATGTAAACACAATTGCCATGCATTTTGTCACATAATTTTTATACCTTTATCAATTATTCCATTCATCAAATAGGTTGTCATCAAGGACAACTCATCAGTTAGGTTTCTTATCAAGGACAACATTAACACAATTTCTCTGTATCAAACCCTTGACCATTATTATGTTCCATCATTCTATCACCTCTAATATCTCTGTGTTCCATCATTTTGTCATCTCTGATTTGTTCTGTAGATTCAACTAGTTACCATATACTTGTTCTACTACAAGTTAGTTGTCATCAAGGACAATCCATGCATCATAATGCCAACACCTTAAGCATATTTCTTTTCAGTCCTTCTTTTTAATTAAACATGGATTTTTCATTTTCTTTTGTAACATTTTTATTAACGTCGTTCAATTTATCAATACCCATCACTGCTTCCTTTCTATGCCTCATCATATCTATAAATGAATCCATGGTTGACCCAAGCTTTTTGTAAATATCAAGAAACGAGCTTACAGAGTGCATAATTATTTCTAAGTTTTCTCTACTCTCTGTAGGAAGCTCCAAACTCCCAAGATATTTCCTCAATTTATAATAATGAGTTTTGCACATTTGTAATGTGCAATTTTTAATGTTTGTCTCTCAAGAAATCTCATCCAGAATATCAGATGGATAAATGATAGTTGGTGTCCAGGCTTCTTCTTGAACTATCCAACTTCGCTTACGTCTACTTGGACCAACATTTTCACCTTCTGGATCAATATATAAAATTACATAAATATAAAAACATGTGAACAAATGTATTCATAAATGTATGCAAGATAGACATGCATACACATATGTACATACAATTTATTTACATGTACACGTTTGTTTTAACATAAAAAAATTATATAATTTACCAAATGATGTTGACCACCCAAAGAATGTTGACCACCATCACATGACAACATTGTGAGTGAAGCATTTAAAAAACATAGAAAATTAATTCAATATTTATGTGTACATACATATGCTTCTACTTATATATCATTTAAAATATATATAAGTATGTATAATATATATAATATTATATATATATATATATTATATATATAGACCACACACCCTGATGTCAACGATGGATCTTGTCCAATTCATTTGATATTCTCTTTGATCTATGACCCTCGACCTCCCGCTCTAAGTAGATGCCTGAGACTCTATTGATGTTCACCTCGAAGAAATCATGTGGAAAAATGCTCATCTATGATATGGATATCTATATATATATATTATATATAGATGCATGATATTTAAAAAGTTACCTCGTGCATTTACAATTCTTTTTAAAATTTCCATTACAAAAATCAAGAATTCAGAAAATTGTCGTAACCCTTGAAGTTACCTAATGAATTTAAAAATCTTGAAATTTCTATTTAAAAAGATTAGGAATTTAGAAAATTGATATAACCCTTGAAGTTACCTCATCCATTTAATTGATGTAACCCTTGAAATTACATCATGCATTTTAAGATCTTAAAATTGCTATTTTGAAACATTGAGAGAATTCAGAAAATTAATGTAACAATCCAAAGCTCTTCATTTAAAATATACTCAAGACTAAAAACACAAATGTTGAAGCACACACATTTTGAAAATTGAATAATTTTTTTTCTAAAACATGTCAAATTCAACACATTATGCTTACATAATGGGGGCACATTTGGTATAGAATTGAAAAAAACGCATGGTCATTAAAAATGACACATATATAACTAAAAGCACACACACATATCAAAGAGATCTTACAATTTATTGATGGATAACTTCTTAACACTAATTCATGTTTCACATACAAATCTTGAATTGGCATTTCCCCATACAATTGATCACTAGACATCATATTAACAATTGCACAATGTCTTATGCTAAATGATTGAAATTGACTGACAGTATGTTTTGCTTCTCCATGCAGTTGTTTTAACCTCTTATTTTTAACTTGGTACAAGCCTTTTATCTGGTTTCACACAAGATTAGAATTCGTGAAGACTACAATTCCATTGGATCCATACTCCCTAGTTATTCTGAAGCCTTCTATCAATGCAATATAACATGCTTCATTATTTGTTGTCCATCTAGGTACATTCCTTTTCCTTTGGAGGACTGTGTTCATCACAATATTTCATAGCACATAAGTAATCATTGCTTTCCCTAGATTGGGATAACAATACAATTCTATGCATAATGTCCATTTTTCAACCATGTTTAATGAGTTTTCGGATCCCTATAAAACACAAATTCAATCAAATGAATTTAAATATGTACATAGGTATTTTTAGGTTGTGCAAAAGATAATTGTTTAGAAAACACTGTTGGAAGGATAGGTGTCAAGCAAGTTTGCTTCTACTTGGTTGGATGGTTGGAGAATTGCAAGAAGAAAAAAACTAGACATCTCTAATTCAACTTAACTACAAATCTCTAATTCATTCAACTTAGTTTCAACTCAACTGAAGGTTGAAAGTATTTAGTAATTTATTTTTACGTTCATTCCATAGATACAAATATTTCTAATTCAACTTAGCTTCAAATCACCCAAGTTTGAAGGTATTTCTTAATTTATTTTTATTTTCATTCTTTTATATTTAACACTTATTAATTGTTATGAAATTTTCTTATTAAATCTATAATACATGTTTATTTATATGCCATACATGGTTCTATTTATATGATTCTTTAAAAACTATAGTTAATAATGAAAAAAAAAACGAAAAAGGAAACATATAACAACAGAAGCAAGGAAAATGTGTTACCAATAAGCATCAAGGTTGTTCTATGAGATAAATCAAGGTAAAACAAGTCAACCCAATAATATTAAAGTTAAAACACCAAAAATAGATGACAAAGCAATGCCAACAGTATGATTAGCAACTCAATAACATTAAAATTAGAACACCAAAAATAGATGACAAAACAATGTTGACGCTCTAATTAGCTTCAATCTCATGCACCCAAAAAAATAGAAATGAAAAAGATGTATCTCAAGAGAAAACTACTACCTGAAGAGAGAAAGTACAAGAACCTTCAATTAAGTGTATTTTTCCTCATCTAAGGAAACTAATAAGACCCATGTCCTAAGCAAATAGGTAAGCTTGAAGTGGATTACACATAATGAAAAAATAAACATAAATGAACATATAACAATAGAAGCAAGGAAAGTATTTTACCAAGAAGCATCAAGGTTGTTTTAGGAGATAAATCAAGGTATAACAAGTCAACCCAATAACATTAAAATTAAAACACCAAAAATAGATGACAAAGCAATGCCAACACTCTAATTAGTAACCCAATAACATTAAAATTAAAACACCAAAAATAAATGTCAAAGCAATGCCAACACTCTCACTACAAGAAAAAGGGACATTGGTGAGGGTCGTTAATTTTCACCATAAGCTCATGGCGATGGTCAAAAGAGCCGCTGTCACCAAATATTGAACATCACCAAAGGTGGTGTTGCCAAAAGTATAGGTATTGTGGTGACATTTAAGGTCCATCAACAATAATGATTTATAATGACAGATAGTGACCGTCATAATTTCATATGAGAAATGAGGATGAACTTTAGCATTTGTCACCAAAAAATTGAACATCACCAAAGGTGGTGTCATGAAAACTATAGGTGTTGTGGTGACATTCACGGCTCGTCACAAATAATGATTTTAGTGAAGGATAGTGACCGTCACTATTTCATATGAACAACAATTTCTTTTGATGGACCTTTCATATCCATCACCATTGATGCATATATATGGTGACGTTCATTGAGTGTCACCATTTCACATTTTTGTGAAGATCAAAAAATGTCACCATAAGCTCATTGGTGATGGTCAAAAGATATTTTGTCACCAAAATTATAGGTGTTGTGGTGATGTTCAAGGTCCTTCACAAATAATGATTATATTAACAAATAGTGAACGTCACCATTTCATATGAACAACAACAATTTATAGTGATGGACCTTTCATGGTCATCACTACTGATGCTGGTGGCATTGGTTGACCATCACCATTTCATATTTTTGTGAGGGTCAAAAAATAACCATAAACTCATTGGTCATTGTCAAAAAAGTCTTTGTCACCAAAAATTGATCTTCACCATTCTATATAAATATTAGGGCACGATAAAATCAAACCACCAAGCTCCTATTTGTAAAGAAGGTGCTCTTCCTTTGAGTTAGCCTCCTTTAAATAATTAGACTTTAGAACATTAGACCTTGAAAATTTCTATATTGTAAATTCTACAACTTTCAATAAATTTTAAAACTTTGTAAAGTCTTGGCAAATTTTTTACTAAACAAGAGTCACATGATTGCAATGTCACTACTTTTGTGGCTTGTGGCTCTTTTGGAAACATAGAATATCACAAATTATTATCATGTTAAATCTTTTAATTATTTCAATCTCATCATATCATTTAATTTTTATATTCTATTTGAAATACTAACATTACAAGACTACATAAGATTAATACATATGTTATTTTTTCCTAGATGGTCACCCTTACAACTATATCAATTTGGAAATAAAAATTAAATGTAGAGACTAATAATATTACCTTATACAACACATAATTCACAATACAATATAGATTAAATATAAACATGACATTATTCAATACACTCAAAATTCACAATACAATGTAGATATAAACACAACATTATTCTATGCACTGAAAATTGTGATTAGGAAGAAAACAACTTGAAAGAATGAGTTTTTGTAATACCTCTTGACACAAACACACACACATACACAGATATATGCAAAATAACCTCCATGTTTTCCAAACTTTATGATATTTTCATGTAAGTATAACTTGAGCATTACAAAACATTAACAATGTACGTCCTGATATTGTTTCATTGAGAATGCCATATTTCCATCTAGTGAAGATATTGCATGCCCTAGACATCCCCAAAAGTGTAACAATAAACGTGACAAAATTTTGAGCTACACCTGCTACACCTATCCATCTCAAACATATATATCTTAATGGTTCATCATGTTCAATGTACTATAGTTAAGCACATGTGAAATGTCATGAGTCATCATCAAGGAAAAGAACCCAACAAAATTTTTACTAATAAGCCTGGTGGAATTGGGTAGTTTGTTTAAAAAATTATTGTTGACTAGCACTCAGATGTGTAATCCTCAGAGGTATAATTACTGGAATCTTCTAGTTCATACAAGTAGTCCTGATATGAAAATTCAACAGCCTGAAGTACAACTATTTGTTAATCAGCTTACAAGTTATCATAAGAATAAGATGGTCATAAAAAGTGAATGTAGAAGCTTTAAAAGATGTTAAACCAACCATATAAATTTTGCTAACTTTTGCAAAGTCAACCTCTTCATTATCCTACAAAATAGATAGAATACAAATGAATTGGATATGATTCCAAAAATACCAACAAAAAACAGATCACTACACTTGAAATTGTATAGTGAGCATGAAATAACAAAACTTGAATGCATAATCTTCACATTCGAACATAATATAAGAAAACTAGTCGAACTTCAAGATATTTAGCCGTGGAAATCTTATATTCCATGTTTAATGTATGAGCCTTCGTAAAGTAAGGTTTTTTATCCTATCATCAAAAACCAATGAAAGAATTAGAGAATCCCATAAAATCATGCCAAAATTGGGAAATAAAATTAGACCTATGATTTACCAAAAGGCCCTTATCTCTTTAAACCCTGAATATTGAAATAAAACACCAACATCCACCCAAAAAAAATAAAAAATTAAAACAAACTTTATTTAGGTGAAGCTGGTATTTTTTGATCAGGAGAATTGGTAGACCTACTACTTGTCACTTAGAAGTGTTTGATCAAGTCAATGAGATTGCCACTAAACTCTTGAGCCTAGAGCCACTGCCCACAAGCCTATCTAAACAAATAAACTATACTTGAACCTAAGTGAGGAAGCCCTATATTGGCTGGAAAGAATCTTGAATTTTATTCAATTGAAGGTTATTATTCAAAATCCACATAATGATAAAGAATTTATATGTGAAAGTTATCCATGACAATATTATGGTCGCCAATAAAATCAATCAATCCTTTTCATCATAGGCCTTAAATTTTGGACATCATTCTAATAGGAGTTGAATGTCATGAATTGGTTTTGTATAATACAGAAAATTACTCACAAATTACTTTAAAAGAGAAATAAAAGGGAACCAAACAACACCTAAATCAAAATCCAACCATTAAAAATAAAACTTTTGCAATCATTATTTCAAAGTTTACCCTTACTTGTTCTATTATTTACTTCTATTTATTAGCTCCTTGTGTATTAACCTGCATGAAACAGTTCATACTTCAATTCCTACATACTCACTTCACACATGAAAAACATATCCAATGGCCAACAAGGCCAGGTTTACCACAACTTCTATATATATAAATAACATATCACACAAAATAAAAAGGATAACTTATAACTATGGGTTTTGAATCTAGCATACCCCTTTGCCATTAGCATTATCCTCTTTGTAATTTTTTTTTATTTTTTTTCAACTCCTCCCTTCCATGACATATTTTGTTAGAAAGTAAACATGGCTTTTATTTAAAGAGTAAAAAATAATACATCTCATTGAGGCATCTAGGTATTCATGCTTCTATGTGTACACATGCATATGCCTTCACATTGCAGGAACATAATTCTTAAGAGAGGTATGCTAAATTTGAAATCAAGGACCTTAACAATGAAACGTGTAAACTTCAATATATATTTTGACAGTTGGTAAAGCTTATATAAAACATATATAATATATTTTTTTCTCATAATAGCAGTATAAATTACAAACGATCAGATTAAACTATTCTAACTAATTGATTCAATTTTGAAAATTCTTGGTGGAAAGATTCATATTCCCAAAATTGTAAAATAGATAAATCATTTTTTTTTTTTTTACAATAATTTCACAATATTGTAGTTTTGTTTCTTAATTCTCCACCAACTATCGAATATAATAGCTTAACTTAAATTGGTTGCAAATTCTAGGAATCTAATAGATAGGAGCAAAATCAACTGTTTGACCTCATCCCTGTTTGTTAGATTCTGAAATATTCCTAGAATATGGAATCTAGCTAAAATGTCTGAATACAATAGCAATGCACTTCCATATGCTTTTTTCAGTCCTTAGAAAAAAGGATTATTTGTGAGATTCAAAAATGCTCCACTTATCCTTGTGTAGTACTACACTTTTGTGTGACTTGCAAGTACCCTCCTCAGCAAAACTATATTACAAGCTATAATAATTGTTACCTTATATTTTGTTTTAGTAGAGGAAAGAAACACTTTCATTGGTTTCTGGTGATAGGATAAAATACCTTACTTAGTGACCAAAGATATGTACCTTGTAAGTTAGAAAGCCTCTCATATACCATATAATGTGATTTATTCTATACTCTAAATTACCCTTCACATATGTCAAAATTTTCTTAATTGTTACTCAATGATCAAGCTTGGTAGTTGTAATAAATTTAAAAATGTGCTTTGCTAAAATCCCATTTAATGGTTGTTAGATAAATCAAACTCCAAATCAATTGTTTATACAAAGATTCATTTGTTAGTTCATAGTAAAATGTGGTTAATAACTTCAAGTCAACCCCTATAGGTTTAGATGTTTCCTTACAACCAACCATCTTAATATTTTCTAACAAACTTTTAACATAATTTGTGTGTAATGCACATTAGAGAAATTTGAGAACTAAAATATTACACAACCACAAGATAAGGCTTAGAAGTTTTCTTAAGGACAAGTTGTTTCCCATATCTCTTCTTTTGATGAACTTACAACCACGGAGAAGGTTATTTTTTCCCAGACCAACTTTGTTGCCTTAAAACTACCTTAGCCAAAACTCTGTGCCAGATTATTGCTCCTTTGTTCCCCTGAACAAGCCTTATCAAGTTTAAGTTACAACAAAAGAACCATCTACAACCCAAAATAATGTTTTTTTTCCCTAAACTATCTTAGACAAATCTTGGTACCAATAAATTTATCCTCAGAATAATCACTCCACAAAAACCATTCCTTGCTTGCCAAATCAAATGAAAGGTGCCTTGGAAAACTAAGACAAACAAATTAGAGACAAAGAAGAGAGATTGGCTAGGGTAGGATGTTTCACCATAAAAAATAATCAAAGAAAAAAAAAGTATCTTAAACCCTCAGAGCCTCAGCTCATAAATCAGAAGGATCCATAATCCATGATGAGAGAAATGATTCTCCTCTCTCTTATTTATAGATTCCCTATAGGGTCTCGTTTCTAAAGTTAATTTGATGGGTTAACAAGTTTCCCTCCACTTTGCCCCAATTCTGGCTTCTTTCACAAGTTTTCCTCCAATTACCCTAATTTACCCAATGTTAACCCAAAACATTGAATAATGGGTTCCCCACTTTATAATTGAATATAGCCTACGGTGTTAGATAGGCTACTTTGTCCTCCCTTGGGAAATTAATTAGAAGAGAACAATATAGGCCCCAAAGTGGGGCCCTAACTTGTTGGTCATGCATTTCTCTGCACAAAATCAAACTTACAAGTCCAAAGCAACAAGCAAAAGCATTGTTTATATTCATATATCGAGGGCATAATCAACGCTAATCATTCTCCTAATTGGTAAGGATTGTTTTACACTCAATTTAGTACATCTACTAGGGTTATTTCATAATTTTATTATGTCCTCATTACAATATGTTGTTGTAGAATATCATTTTCAAGTTTTGCAATCATCAAAACTAACTCTTAGTCCCATATTCCAATAAATATTTATAGGCATTGGTGTAGGGAAGCCTCCCATGGCATTTTAGGAGTTCACATAAAGAGTTGAGATTCATGTTGAGGTGACAATGGGATATTTTCATGTGTGGTGCTCCTCTAGCATCTTGCTAAACCTTTGGAAGACTAATAATCTATGCGGTAAATATTCCCACATAAACATTTATTGACTAGGGAGATTGTCTACTCTAAACATGTTTTCCCACAAATCATGGTGTTCTCCCTCCATTTATGTCTGAACTCATGGGTGACAATGTAACGAAGTTCTTGAGTTAGGCCTAATGGAGAGTACTCCTTGATTATTTTTTATGGAATGTTTGAGAATATGTTCCATTATGCCTTCATTGATTTGAATTTTGATGTTTCAAACTTTCGTTTAAATTTTATTGTATTTGAATGATTTTAGGTTTTTTTAAACATACTTGAGAGAACTATGGTTTAGTAATTGACTGCAAAACATAATGAAAAATTGGATATTATGAGCATGCAAATTGTGTCATATGGTTTAGGTGTGAGTAGCATAGGTCTGCTTTTTAGGGGCCAAATATACATTAAGCATACTAGAACCCTATGCATGTATTATGAACACCAGAAGACATCAACTGAAATATAATCGAAGCTTTCATTACTCAACCATTGAGCAGCACCACCCATATGCAGGTATTTTGTTCCATTGTCCAAACTCAACTTCACTTTCTAGTTGTTGCACTGGCACTCCTACATTTTATTCATAATGATTGTTTTTAGGGGAAAAATATACATTAAGCATACTCGAAACCTATAAATTTATTCTTAACACCAACAAGAAATCAACTGAAATAAAATCGAAGCTTTTACTACTCAACTATTGAGCAACAACACCCATATGCAGGTATCTGGTTCCATTATCCAAACTCAACTTGACTTTCTAGTTGTTGTGTTGGCACTCCTACATTGCATTCATAACACTTGTACTCTTTAGTCCCATTGACCTAATTTTGTGGTCATTAGTTAGACGTTAATAAAGTTATCTTATCTTCCAGCTTTACATATATGTTACTTAAGATTCTGTTCCACTCATGTTGTATTTCCTACTAATGAGACCAAATCAATTTATCAAAAAGAATTGTAAAGTAATTTGAATGCCATGTTATCCCCCATAGTACATGAAATGCTTTCAACACTTTTTTGTTCCACTTTCCAAACATATATCGATGGCACAAGTGATTTAGTCTTCAAATGTAGCAAAGGGTTATTTTATGGACACACATTTTCCCTAGCATTATGCTTATGGTATTGTATTACTAACCACCTCCCCAACAGTGGGCCTGCAATGTCTAGAGGAAAAAGATCATTGCAAGGTCTAGCACATATTTATACGTTTTTTAATAGTTGAACCTCATAATAGTATATGTCTAGAATAGATTTATATGGTTTCTAATCTTCCCTTTATGCTGGAAATCATTTCCAAAGATAATTGTCTTTTATCCACTTGTGAATGGCTTTCTAAAACTGGATATTCATGGTTTAATACATCTTTCAATTTACCGTTTGGCTAAACTCAAATCTGAAAAGAGATATAAAATTCTACCTTTGTTGACCCTAGAAATAATTTGTAAGAGTATATTTTTGTTGTGTGTACTAATTTGCTATAAACAATCAAACAAAACTAGAAAATAACCTTCTTGTCCTCAAAAAATTTACAACCCATAATAGTATAGATTATGTATTTCATAATCAAGTTGTGAGTGTATATATATATATAATATATATATTATATATATATATATATATATATATATATAATATATATATATATATATATATATAATATCGAGATCGAGAGAGAGAGAGAGAGGTCAGATTCTTTATTATTCCATGATCCAACCTCTATGTAATACACTCCTCAATTGAGTAGACATAGGAAGCCCCTTGTGGTGATTATAAATCAAGCTAAAGTGAGGGTGCCAAAATGACAGTGGTAAATCTTTCAATTTTCATTTTTCCTTTCAACCAATGAAGGCTTTGCATCCAATGTAAGAGATTAAGTAGTAGCATGCCACATGGAGACATCAGAGGTAGTTGAGTTTGATGATAGTAATTAATTAAGAACATGATAAAAACAAGAAAAAAGTGCAAGGATAGTTGACTCAAGACAACATATGAAGAATACATTACAATTCTTAATTAACACATTTTAGCATATGTCAGTATGCCCTATAAGATCAATCCTAGGAATTGAACAGATGTTGTGTGTATTTAGTAGCTATCAAAGAACATACTACTTTCAAGCCAACTTTCGAGATGATAATAAATAATTGGCCACATGGTAAAAAAAAGAAAGAAGGGCAAGGATACTTGACTCAAAAACACATATAATGAATGAATTACATTTCCTTAATGAACAAATTTTAGTATTTCAGTCTGCCCCATAAGGTCAATCCTAGGGACTGGAAGGCAACATGTGTATACAGTGGATAGAAAAGAAAATGTCGCTTCACAGGAAAGTTTCGAGACAAAAATAATGTATCTCATAGATGGTAAAAGCAAGAGAAAAGGGTAAGGAGAGTTGACTAAAAACAAAATATAATGAATGTGTTACAGTTCCATGATGAACATATTTTAACATATGTCAGTCTGCCCTATAAGATCAATCCTAAGGATTGGACATACATGATGTGTGTATGTAGAAGCTAGCAAAGAATATTTTTTCCAGGGAAAATTTCAAGATGAAAAATAGAGATTAAAGTACTTTTATGTCAAATTCTGGAGCTAGACTTGGCTTGTGACATGGAAACTATGTTGTCTTCCTACATTCTCTAAAACTTTAACAAAATAAGATTTTTTACAAGGAAGATCTCATGCAAAGTTTAGGAAATCAATCAAATATCAAATATGAAAATCAAAAACATTGTAAAGGTTCACAACTAACCTATACGTATTTTTCAAACCTCTTAAAGGCACATCCTCCTTATTTTCCTCATCCACATTATCATCCACTATCGTAGGTCTCTTTTTCTTTATTTCGTCCTTTTCCTTGATTCCAAATTCACAAGCCCGTCATGCAATTTTTCTGGCAAAACATAAAATAAAAAATTACAACTAATGACATTATATGGTCAATACAATGGAAGTTTTTTCGTAAATTTCCTCTATACTACTTATTGCTAAAAACTCCACAATCATAGTATAAGATACACTTTATGATTTATGTCCCCAATCTTATTTCCATTTACCAAGGTCATATAAATAATAAATGCGATAGGATAACAATAACAAACTAATGCAAATTTCCACAGATAATGCTATTTTATGAGAAACTTCGGCTACAAAGAAATTCCTGACCTAAAAATGATGTTACTAAACTTCAATTTCAACACACTATACATTGAAAATGTCAATTGTCCATAAATTAGGGTACTATGTCCCTCCCTCTTAATAATAGCAACATTTACAATAGAAATCCATATTGTTAAAGGAAAAATTTATTCCAGGCCCTGCTAATATTAAAAATTATATTAAGATAATTGTCATTAGGAACAAGAGCAAAAGGAAGGCATGGGTGATGACTCTCGGTGTCTTTTATAGATGTTTACCTATCATGTCCATTACATTGGAAGGCTTCAGCCATCTGACTTACAAATATGCTTGCAATAGGTTCCCCTCTACAATCAGTCAGATTTTTTGAATTTATTCATGAGTCTAAATACCAAGCAAGTGAACAAATAGGACTGCTAATGAAAATATGGATAACTTTCATCAACTTAAAAGATGGCATGAAGTTATAGCTTTCAAACTCTCGCCAGTCATTACACAAAAGCTGGCCCTCAATCTCATTGATTATGCCCTAGTTGGAAAGTTCTCTTGCCCTAGCCAACACAACCCTTTTATGTTCATGGAACTTGATCTCATTTGGATAAGGCTCCATCTCTTCCTTCTTTTGTACAAGAGAATTTCATATTACTTTATTTGCTCACAAAGAGGATTGAGACCAAATTTTCGAAAGGGAGCCTTGGTTTAGACTCAAGGAACCTACTATACTTAAATTAATGGGATATGAATTTTAACCCAACATATATACCACTATATGGATCCATCTCCCATATCCCTTAACTCCATTTACCAAAAAGAAACAGCTTGGCTATGACTGGAAAAAAAATTAGACGTTCACAGATTATGCAGACCCATGAGTATATGGATTGGGAAACACACAAATGTTAAATTAGTAGCAGATTCTCTTCAAATGCAGTTGTTAGGAATAGGGAATAGGCAAATGGAAGGTGGATTCCCTGGTTCCTGGTGTCTCATAGAAACCTCACATCACCAACTTCTCATATTTATTCCAGAGTCCCTATGCCTAACTGTCGTAAGAATATGCAATGGGAAGGTCGGTGCCTTTGCTCCTCGTGTCTAATAGTGAACCTTGATATCTGACCTGTCATGCCCATTCTAGAAGAGATCTCTAGCCCCACAACCCAAAAATATGTTTGTCAACTGATTGATCTACGATCATATTCCAGATAGATAATCAGATTTTATGCAAGACACTGACTACCCAACAAGCAAAAGATAATACTCTTAAAAAGAGAACATTCACATATAGTTAAAATATGGGATAGATTTCCAAGTTTAGATAGAAGAAATTAAAGATGACAGAGGCCTAAGAGAATCCTAGGGCTTGAAGGAAACCATATGCCTCCTTGTCAGGGTTTATTTGATAACATGAGATTAGCATCTGGAAGAAACCCTTGAAGTATGACTTGGAGATAATGAAGGCCTGAAAACTTGATATCCTATCTGGAACACTGAGAATTTATTCCATCACTTTTGATAGATTCAGATAGGATGGAAATAATAAAGTCGATAGAGGATGCTAAGATGAGGCATCTCCTCTCTTGATGATAAATATATGACTGATGTCCTGTTGTACTTTATGATTTAAGGGTTTTGTCGATGAAGACTTGTAGTGACACCTGAAGATCAAATCAAAAGGGAGTTGATTTATTTGTTCAACCCTTTCTAAATATAAGCCCCTTCTAGACTCATTCTACTTCTTTAGGATATTTCTCTTGTTTTATCATTTAGAAAATGGCTTATCATTTGTGCATGAATATTTGAGTATTTGAATGCTTCTAACTTCTTGCTAAAAATATGAAAAGAAGATCCTTCGTAAGGATCACTTGGATTTTATATGGTGCAAGAAAAGAAAGCTAGTACAAGAAGTACTGAAGTATGTTGGTACTATAGAAGAATATTATCGAGCAGTCTACCCACAACTTCTTCCGTGTTTACCTTACAAAAAATCTAGAAAAGGACAATGGGGAAATGATGAAACTTCTTAGCAAATTCTCAGAAACATTCATAGTACTTCTTTATTGTTGGTTGGCACTATGATTTTTGAGAGCCAGAGATTTCTGAAACTTACCTTCTCAAACCTATATCAGTACCTTTGGTAAGGTGTTTTAAGTCACAGTCTCAAATTTTGAAAAATTGGAGAGTGAAGGTGAAGGAAAAGAACTGACATAAAATTTGACTATAGGAAATTTTGTGTGAGTGCATGCCTTATTAATAGTAGGGCATACAGTTACAAATAAAGTGAGAAATTTTGTAGTGGATAAAACCCAATCTGTGGTCCCAATTTTGATGATGTTACATTAGTTACATCTCCAATGTCTAAACCTTTCTGTGCTAAATAAATGCCCGCAAAGGTAGCATTAGACCCTGACAAAATGAATCAAGATGAGAAGAAGGGATATAACAAAAATAAAGAAATGGAAAAACGGAAAGTTTTATAAAACTTAGATGCAAATGAATACCATAGTGCTCTTGGTAGATTAAAAACTGCAGTTATTGATTTGATGATTGCATACATTTCTAGTTGCTTGAAGATTTGAGTTTTCTTATGTTAAGCTTCTTATCTAATTTACAAACTAGAAAATTTATGTGGCATTCTACAGAGGGAGAGTTTCAAATTACTTTGAAGCCTAGTAGTCCACATTTTCACACCCCAATAAAATACCTATTAGGATTGTGACCCATGAAAGTTGGTCCTTCGTAGTGAGGCTTATGGGGGACATCTTGAGGAAACTTTTCAATCCCCACCTATCTTTAAATATCAATAGAATGCAACCTTTGTATGAAGAGAAACAAGGAGAAATTTATTCATTGGAAAATGCACTGTAGGTCATTCAATCTTTTGAAATTATGAATGAGGTTGGTGGCTCAAAAGATTTGGAGCATGATTTATCAACTACTTCAACACTAATACAGGTTGATTTCGCAATTAATGATGAGTGAAAAATATTCCCATTTGGAGGGAGTTGATTTAGAAAGAAGATAAGGTAGATTGAATTGAATTCCTATTTGGTGAATGTGGATTTTACATACGTGAAAGTTATTATGTAGAATTTAGGGACTACCATGTTGGAGGCCCAATTGTTATCCAATAAAAACACTTAAGTAGGGCAAGATCAACAAGTCACCGCAGGCATCAACTTCTTTGATAAAACGATTAATTGAGCATGCCACTTAACTAAGGAAAGTACATGACATTGCAACAAGTAATACAATGTTACAAGAAATTTTGCACCCCCCAGCCACATATAGAAATTTGGTATTCTGATTGACTTGTAAATTGTAAATGGTATGTTTATGGCCCATTCATCTGGCCAACATGGATCTAGAATGTGGAACTAAATTGTAATGTCATCATAATTCGTGAAAAATATAAGATCACACTTCTCGTCCTCTGCTCATATTTGGTTCAATAACTGGCTTTTGTGGTTGTTTTCTTATGGTTCCAAGATCACAGTATAACAGAGGATTGAAATCCAATTTTATCCTTATAATTCTATTTAACCATTTTTTTTATACCAGAATTGATAGCAACACTCTGTATCTTCCAATGTGCATACACAACATTCTGTGAACAAACCTCCTTCATTCATGCAATATATTCACATATGTGCAAGAAATACGCAAGTACTTTTCACTTTCAAAATATTGACTACCACATTGAGACTCAAAGTAGTGAAATAAGGCATCATATATAAATTAGTAAAATAAGGTAACAAATAAGGCATCAATGCAGTAAAATTAAAGAAAAATACTCCCCCTCAAAGATTTGCAAAAAATTAACTGAAGATTTTAAGGGCTACTTGGACTTGTTATAGACCTAGCATACCAATATTATGAATTTGAGGGTCATTTCAAAAAGTTTTCCTCTCCCCTTCCGTATAATAATATCACCTTTACCTATTTCTAACAAAGTAACATAGGAAATACCTTGTGTCCTACAAAAATGACACATGGAATGAGGGTATAGTTGTACCACCATGGTGAACTTAGGTAAACTTGTAAATTAACATATGTTATGAATGTTAAGGGGGGTTACCTATGTTATGTGCCTACTAGATCATTCGAATGACCCTTCATTATATTTTGGGCACCACACATTGGAATCTAAGTGCTATGCATTAGGATATATGTACCTACATTAGGATCTGTGACAACTTACTTGGATGATGATATGGACACCATATCATTACAACAGATGTGCATCAACATCATGTACAATGGAATCACATCGAGTACTTTATGACATTATATTTTGGTTTGTCTAGAACATGTGAGCCCATTTTCCAAACATGGGACTTGTATGATGTATTATTGATCTAGTATGTCTCAATCACACATGTGAACATTACTAGGCTCCACTTTCTCTCTCATCATGTGCCTCTAGATTTTTCTGGAAGGGGAGCTTTGAGTTTTTGACCCACTTTTCATGTCAGAGATCTCTTTGAGCTTCTAGAGAGGGCACATGTTCTCTCTCGTATCTCTCCAATGTGGGAGACTATGTGTACACATTTATGAGCTAGTTAGTGGAGGCACTAATGCTTTGACCCTTTCTTGACACTCACACGTGGGAAAGTATAGGGTTTGTTGGCTAAAGGGAGTAAGACACTCTTGTGTTTGATTATTTTGACCTTCAAATGTGGGAAAGGGTTGTAGTGCACCACCTAGCATCTAAGAAAGGTCCACATATGTGAGGAAGTTAGTTGGGACTCGGTTATTTACCATTTGTATTGAGCACATCAATTCATCATGGCACATGGTTTTGTAATGATGGCTTAGGAGGCCTCTCTTCCTATATTAGGATGGAACCCCTCTCATTTGTACATGGTTGGAAATGGAATAAAACTCTCATTTTCTCACTATTAGTAAGAAATATTTCCTATCTCTTAAGAATTTAGTCCCAAATTAGAAATAGAAAGGATTGTGGGCATGCACATTATATTGAAGGAAGGATCTAGTGCAACATGAACACATTAAAGTAATATATGGAGTGCTCCTAAGTTATTTCATTGTGAAAATTTTTAATCTAAATTTTGAGTTTTTTAAGAATTTTAATTCTTTACTTCATATTTGAGAGGCTACATCTAATACTAGTCTATCCTCTCTTTGATTTCTATACAATCCAGCTTCCTAGAGTGATGTTTTCCAAGAAATCACTAGGGAATGCATAGAAACTTCAGAAATACGAGGAAATAGGGCTTTTTCTTAAGGGTAAAGATAAGATTCCATGCCTAGTGGAGGTCTCTTTGAGTTTTTCCTTTAACTTTTGTTTAGATGAAGCCTAGGACTTGTAGACCTTTACCTTTAGGACTAAGTTTCCTTTTTCCTATTTCAATGAGCTAATTTCTTCATCTTTTGCTACAAAGAAATTTTGTTTTGCAGATCGACCATAAGAGATAACATACTCTCTAGATTGATTTGTTGTTCATATGATATTATCTACAAACTGTCCATTTAAAAGGGACTCATTCCAAATTGGCTTGCATTCCATTTCTTTGATCTAAGGATTTATTGCATTTGCTCAATTTTTTCAACTTATGTTCTGTAATGCTAATAGTTTTGATCAATGTTTATCATTTGAATTTAACCTAATTGAGGTTTCGATTTGGTTTCCTTGCACATAGATTTTCCTTTAACCCTAAGCATAAATAAACTCAAGAAATTCAAAGTTCAAACATCTATTGAGTGTTCATGCCCGGAAATGAATGGTCTACATTACCACTTGCTCTTTGATCTAAGGTTTTATGCTAACATTACACAATTGATAAATGGAAAATCAATTTGAAAGGGGACAATGATCTAACAGTTGAGAGCAGTAATTTACACGTTGGCATAGAATTTTCAAGATTTGACTTTGCATTCTCATATTTCAATTTCTCATGGTATACTTGGCATAATGAACAGTATAATGTCTATCTAAAATCCACATATGAATGCCTAGATGTCTTAATCTTGAGCAATGGACCACCATACACAATTATGGGTACTCTAGAGAAATCAACATCTACATAAATTATGTAAGATATCAAAAGGTCAAAATAAAAAAATAACATTAAAATTGCTTGCTAAATATAAAGCAGCCAAATTTAGTGGTCTACCGATAAAAGCGAAGGCAGTCAGAATGTAATTAATGACCACACAACTCTACTCACTGCAAAAATTTTAGAGAAACTAAGCTATAGGAATTTTCTAAAGGATAAACCCCATGCAACATCAAACATGACTACTCATTTGGTTGCTTCTACAACTCCATCTTTCCGTTCACATTTTAAGCACTTGTGCCACATCCATAATTTCCCTTCACTTTCACTAGGTAATTCCAATAGTAAAGGATACCAGATATACATAGTATCAGATGATGAAATGGACACCATATCATCAAAACAGGTGTACATCAACATCATGTAAATTGGAATCATAGGGGAGTACTTTAGGATATTATATTTTGGTTTATCTAGCACATGTGAGGGGTGTCACTCTTCTTGAGCCCATTTATCAGAAATGGTACTTATATGATGTATTATTAAGCTAGTATGTCTTAATCACACATGTGAACATTACTAGGGTCCACTTTGTCTCTCATCATCGTCGTCTAGATGTTTCGAGAAGGGGAGCTTTGATTGTTTGAACCGCTTTTCATGCATGAGATATCTTTGAGCTTCTAAAGAGCACACACTTTCTTGTTGATTATTGTATAGCTTGGTAGGTAATCCAAACCCTAGTGTTCAAGGATTGGAGGTCATAGCACCACAAGTAGAATTGTGGGCTTAGAACCTAAGCCTGGAGTTTTTCACCCATAAATGTTTTATCCAAAACTGTGATGATTTTTTGACATGTGATGGATGACAATGATAGATATCAGTGATACAATTATAACGCAATGAAAATCATATGATTCTGAGTTGTCATTGAGGAGTTATGAATTTTTGAAGTCTAATTTTGGGTTGGCACCATATGAGTTAAGGTCAGATTAAGTTTAGTGAGCCTCCTTGATAGTTGGAAAACCCTAGAGTGTAGTTGGAAGGAGCCCCTCTTTTGGATATCAATACAAGGTGACATGTGAGGTTATTACACATCCAAAGAGGGAAGCATTAAGGAAGTGTTAAGAAGGAGGGGCAACAACTTGGTGAAGGGGAAGATACCTTTGTTTTTCCACAAGAGAAGAGGACAAAACAATGAGAGGGCTTAGGGCTTGTTTGGGTGCCTCTTTCACTACATGGAAGGTTTTCTCATGCCACAACATGGTCAGGCAAGGCAAGGTGTGAACACAGGTGAAAGGATAAGGGATTGGTCATGTTTGAAGTTTCAATTGAGGGTGGACAGTCCCAAATCTAGGTTTTTGCAGACCTATAGGTGGATATGTTGGGTAGTCACAATACTTAAAGGAAGATCTAGGCTTGTTTGGAGGCAAAGATAATAGCAAACTGCCTCGGACTCTCAAGGAGGGATAGACGCACTCAATGGAAGTTGTTCTATGCTACTTGACATGGGTTCTCATGCTATAATAGGTAAAGGAGATCAGACACCTGTGGAGACTAGGTTGCAGACCTATGGTGGCTGTTAGGAGGGATAAACAAGCCAAATCTAGGTGTTGTAGGTGGCTATCAAGATAGTGAGTCACAGAGGCTTGTAGATTTAAGCAGGTCATAGTCTTTGTTGAAGGTTTTGATCTCAAATAGTAGGTTTTTATGGGCCGTAAGGATGCCCTAACTAGCAACCATACTTTAGTACATGAACATCAGATGAAACATATGTTATTTCTCGAATTTTTCTTTGTGTTGGTTCACAGTTTGTGACAGATAATGGATTGGTTAGTTTGCAACCCATGGGAGCCATTTGTTGGAGTTTCCTTTGGCATGAAGGAACTCCAATTAGGAGTATATCACACAGTTGATGGTGTCATAGGAGAGGACAAGTTTTTGATGCCCTAATTTGTGCAATAGTTCCTCTATTGTAGAGAAAAGGGCAGAATGGTGGAGTCTGTGGGAAGCCATGTGTAAGGGTATTCTAAGTGTGGGGATGGCCTAAATAAATGCAGATGATACAACATAGACTGTTGGAGGGCAGCATGAGAGAAGACCAAGTGTGGACATGATTGGGCACTTATGGTCTGCTCAAACACACCGTGATAGTGTCCAAGTTGGATCCCAATGAGCAACACCTTGATGGAAAAAGGTGGTTGCAAGAGAGGTAGTTGTTGATCTCAAGGGTCAGGAGTAGTTTGTCAAGATTGAGACTTGTGTATGGAGAAGAACTTCTACAACAGATGATGTGAAATCCTCCTAGCCCATGTTCAATATGGGAGATGGAAATTTTGCAATGACGGGTGGTAGCCCTTTGTGCTCTATGTTGGTCTTCATCGGTGGAGTGCGGGAAGACTGTAGTGGGCTGAAGTCCCTAAGTAGTTGTGTTATGAAACCAGTTCAAGAAAAGATAGAAAAGATAGATCAATGCCTTAGAATTCAACCTCTTCAAGGGGGAAACCTCCTTTACATTACATAAATGAACAATTCTTGG
>APFE031259304.1:5873-49568 GCA_000404065.3 Pinus taeda
GTCAAAAATATTGGTGTATTGATTTGAGATCTGGTTGTGAGCGGTGTCCTTTTGGTGTTCTTTCTGAGGAACTTACCCTGTAAATTCCTACAGGAAGATGGGGGAGTGATCTAATAAGCACCCCTCTCTATTCCATTATTTGATCAAAGGGAGAGAGTCCAAAAGACCTTAAAGGAGGATGAATCTATCAATTCTCTTTCAATTGTGGTCTTCACCTATATGGCAATTCCTCTAGGTAGGACATATATTAACTAGATCCACATCCACCAACATACTGTGAGATAGCCTTCACATGAAAAATATGCTAAGGGATATGACCTAGCTCAAGAACCCCACGATTCCAATGGACACAGGATGAAGTTTATATCACTACTAATGATAGAATTATTTTATCTAAGGATATATATATATTATATATATATATATATTATATATTATATATATATATATATATTGAGAATATATTCCCAAAATTCTTTGTGGTTTTGGGATGTGCCATAGATATTAATCAACGTGAGATCTTGACCCAAAACGTAGGAGGAGATCCTAACCCCCATGACAGACTCCATGCTCTAGATATTTGAAACAAGAATTGAAGGAGGTCTCCAACTAATAGCTACCCCCCCCCAATCTATTAAGGTCATCCATGTTAGAAATCAATACAGTACTGAGACGGGGGTGAATCAATATTATGACCAAGTTATGCAACAATTTCCAAATTAAACTTTTCAATGTACATAGTAATCATTCATGTACGAAGTATCATAAATCAAAATGTAAATCATATAGATATGAAACATATAAAGTCATGAATATTATTTTCTATTTCTTTTTCAAGGGTAGGATACTACTTGTTATTACATCAATCTTCTTGCAAGCTTCTACTTACAGGTTTCTCAGGATACCAACTAAAGGAAGATAACATCCCCTGATTTATTAACTACTACTAAAAGGAGATACTACCCATGATTTATCTGGTGGCACTGAAAGGAATCTCCTACTTCTTATTTTAGCAGTTGCTTCTGAAAGGATATCCAACCCATGATTATTTACTAGCCACTACTTCAAGGAGTTATAACCCCTAAAATGCAAGCTCCAACTTGATAGCCATGCTGATCCATCTTCCATTAATTTTCAAACTCAAATCAACAAGACATTCCTTCTACAAACATAATTTACCTTTTCTCTTAACACACCTCAATCACTTACCTCAAGACCTCTGCCAGCATAGAAACACCTTCAACAAATTCACTTCACTGATTTCTGACCTCTGATGCATACACCAAAAACACCATTTTCACCAACATCTCCAATATCAGTAAGGCATACTTTGCATTCTTACACACCTTTCAGAAACCAAATTTGATGCAGTCACACCCTAATTCATTTTTATTCAACCCTAATGGATACTGCAATATGCATATTATTGCACTAATAATAAGCAACTTTGCTGCTCAATTATGCTTATAAATAAATTAGAGCTATTGTTTTCAACATTCAGATTTTAATTAACTTGAGATATATTTTTCCTCAAGCTACTCTTTACTCACTCTCAATGTTTAAATTGTGGTTGTCTGAGTGAACAATCTATTTCTCTTCCATACATGTTGTTATGATCTTAATTTGTAAGTTTAATATTGTTCTAAATCAACTCTAGAACATTACAGAGTTTAGTTGTGACTTTAACTATAAATCCAAATATGGCCTAAGCCATCGAATTTCAAAATGTACCTAGACTACTCAATCCCCTGAGCTATAGTGCCTTTGTCCATATGATCAAAACCTGAAAATGATGCCTTAACTATTCGAGGTTGTTTGTGTGTTGATGTCATCTAGGATAGGTGGTGGTTGTTGAGTGGTGCCATGTGTCACCCAGAATTGGTCCACATAGAAACCCAAAAGCACCAAATCCTCATGCCACATGTCACTCACCATATCACTTGTTGATGTCATCATGCCATGTCATGTACCACCTGTGTGTTGAGTCATATTTGTCCAAAAATCATATCAAGCCATGTGTCTTTGTCTAATTGGGTCACCTCACCCACCACCTGGTACTTTGTCACTATCACGTCACCTAAATACCCCATCGAGCTCTGGAAGGGTGTTAACCGCTATGCAAGTTCATCACCCTATGGAGATCTCAGTCTTCTAATCATGCTCTCTTTTGTCATTAGATCATATCGGATGGAGGTTCTTCGTTAAAACCCTCGCTAGTTTTCCACCTAGTGTGATCTGCACCGTCGGATCGATCTCTTCTCCACCATACGATTTTGTCATGTGTCGTATTTCTAAAAAATCACCAAGAACCTATCTAGTGGCCCCTTTTCCCATACAACCGAAGGTCATGACAAAATCTTAACTCCCTGAGCACTTATCCATGTGGTCCCACGTTATACTCCATTGGTGCGTTGAACAAAGAATTGTGGTTTTACATGGACCCCCCCTCACCTCCAAATTATGGGATTCGAACTAAGGGGGTGGGGGTCTACACTTCACTAGGGTCATCGATATGGAAATCGATGGCTTGGCCGAAATAGCGAAATGTTGACCCCCCCATTTTAAGTTGAAAATAGGCATGGGCCCCCTCATTCATCCAATGGGCTAGTGGGGCATGTAGTACTGTGTGATCCACCCATAGAATTTGCTTTGATTTAACCAAGATTCACCACCAACTGCTTTGCCAACTTTGAAAAATCACCAAAATAGTTCCAACTTTGGAGATGGCTAAGTACTCTCACCAAATTTGGCTATGCATCTTTTCTTTTTGGCCTAGAGCTTTGACTGGTCATATCTTTCACTCCAGGGGTATTTTTCAACCTTCCATATAGCATTGGAAATCTCTCTTCAAGGCCTATTGATATGAGTAGTTTATAACCTCGTATGGGCTAATATTATATGCTAAAAATTGATCTAAATATGTTTCTCCATAAACACGCATTTCACCAATATTCCTACACACAACTAATCTTTTCCAATCCATGACTCCCTTTGACATCAATGACAACATATTTCTAACATTCTCCCCCTTTGGCACTAACAAAGATGCCAAAAATATTGGTAATAAGCATAAAAGAATATGTGAATCAATGAAAGAATATATAATCATGAGCATAATAATTCTTAGAATTTCAACACTTATTTTAGCACTTATACCTACACCCATTAGTTTAATTCTTCCCCTATTTGAATAATTAAGTTTTCTTATCCTCCGTGTAATGTTTGTACTTACTTCTCCCATCATTATGCAATATTTTTCTTAATTCACCCCTTTGACATTAATGGAAAATATGTTCTCCTTGAAACTATTATCCCCCTATCATTATGATCTTATGGATTTAATAATTTCTTCTCATTGTGATTGCTTCATCTAGCTCTATTCTAATCTGAACAACTGCCTTCTACCCTATGGAGAATATTTAGTTGAGAGAAGAGTGAGTAATCACTCCCAATCTATACTTTAGATATTCAAGAGGTCTCTCTTGCTAAAGGTTTAAATATATTAGCAATTCATATTATATGATCCAAAAGCACATTGAAGCCTCCTGGTCTCAGCCTCAACTAGGATTACTATTTTAATTTTGCTTCTCTTTTTGGAATTATGCACATGACCTCTAGCATCAACAATCACCTCTCCTATACACAAGTGACTCAACCATATACCAACTAGTGACAACATACTCTAACTCACCAACACTTTTTCTCAACCATACATCAATACATAAACTCACTATGATACTTTAATTTGACCAAAACCATAAAAAAAAACATAGACTCCTACATACATCACCATATATTTTGACTCAACATAAATATCAACAACATATAAACCAGTACTCTCTCAAACATACAACATTACAAACATAGTTGGACTGACAATCTCACATGGCCATAAACTTAACCTTATAATGCTTAGTTCCCTTGACAATCTCTTAGCATCAATATGGAGGTTGTACCATCAATTCAAAACTGTCCAACTCAAGAAGCAACATGTAGTCATGTGTTTTGATCAACAACATACAATTAATATGAAATGTAGATAACTTTGATAGTAATTGTTGATTGAGTATTCTCCCCATGTGGTCATGCTCTCTCTTTCGCATTAAGGATCTGCAACTAATCACCTTCTATGTGCACTGATCATTCTTCTCACCAATGTTTGAACTCTTCACAAATTTGTTACCAATTGTTAATGAAACTACCATAAACTTGTACTCTTTGCAACATGTATTTAGCTATTCCATGCAAACACACTATTAGAAATATGAAATATACAATATATATATAATATATGGGTACTTAACTCATTCCAGTTCCCATCACTCTGTCTCTACCATACTCTATGCACAACCACATATTACATGGCATCTCATGGTCACATGACATGGTCTTTGTTTAGCCATACACACCAACCTTGGCACACAAAAAGGAAAGTAAAATAACATATAACTTCTTCTGTCAAGCAATATTAGCATGCAAAAACAACACCAACAACCTTTATCTTCCACACTTATTCTTAATAGTAGCATATTTCGTATTAGCATTCGGTCATATGATCGCATAATAGTAGCACATAAAAAAAAATAGTCTTTCCTTAATCATTAAGATGCAATAATTTGGTATATCTTCTTCTGCTCCTTGCATTTGACATTTTTGGCTTCACTTGGAGCCAACTATTGAGCCGCTAATTTGTCATTATTATTATCACTTTTTGATGCCTATTTCACCCATTTCTATCATTCTTTATCACGTCATTTATCATAATTTATCATATAATTCCATTTTATAAGTATTTATGCTCTTATGGATAAATACTATTTTTCTCCTTTATTTTTAATAAATTGATGATTATTATGCATTATTTTACTAATGATGGTTTACTAATGGATTTGTTGTAACATCACACATGATTTTAGCCTCCAAGATCTTTTCCAGATTGCAAATTTGATCTCCAACTCACAATTAAATATTCCAACTTAGAAATTCGTTGGAATAATAAGTGATGGTTTTTAATTGGATGTTTCAGACAAATGAAGGAGAATCTACAAAATCCGAAACATGGGTTTTGTCTAGAATGGACCGAATTAGTTTTGTAATGAGCAATTTTCTAAAATTCGGTTTGTATTAAGATAAACGAAATGTTCTTCGAAGACGATTTTATAAGATTTGTTGTTGCGGTCGTTTTCCAAATTCTTCCAGTTGCAAAACCAAATTCGACTTATTCTTGTTGAATGTTGATGGAAAGATCTTTTAGATATGATCTTTCTGATCAATTTGTTTTGTATAATCCAAATTTGTAATGGAAATCATTTTGTAATCAGCTTTGTTGTAACTTTCCTTTGCTCCCTGTGTATTTAAATGAAAACCTAGATCAAAGAGAGGAGGATAATATGGGGAGAATAGGAAAATATGGAGAGAACTTTTTCACCATTTACTTCAGTTGTAATCTTAATATACAAAGCGTTATTCTGAAAGACATTGTGCTGTAATGACATTTGGATCTGATGAATAGTACATAATTTGTGTCGCTGTTCATTGGCGATATTCTGAAGTAGTTAAGCAGTATTAGTTGGTGGCTTGGGCCCAGTCACTGGTGGATTTCACTGCTATTTCCTGTTTTATACTTTTACTTTTCCTTTATTGCAAGTTTAATTATTCTGCTTTATAGTTTTACAGTTGATTTACTTTTATCGGTATGGATTTCGTGTATTCATTTCATTTATTTATGCCATGCATTGATTTAATTGTAGAATCATTTCTTGTTAATTGAAAGCCAGAGTGTTATTGATTAGATCAGGTGATTCATTTCTATGTAGTAGTTTAGATTCAGCTGAAAGAGCTTTGTTATTTCTATGGTGCACTCTGTTGATGTAATTGAAATTAGAATCTCTTGATTAAGATTGAGTTTGGTTTAGATTAATATTTAGTTTTGATGCTTGAACATGTTAATTTCCTTGAAGTTACAAACTTGAGATTTATGGTTTGATCCGTTTACTCTTGTATTGAATTTAATAAATTATCTTAAAGTATTACTCTCTATAGATATAAAGATTTCATCACTTGCACATATTGTGTACACTCTTGAAACAAAAAGACTTACCCAGGTTGATAATTAATGTGAGGCATTTAGGAGTTCTAAAAGGCACCTTATATGCACCCAACACCAACCTCTTCTTCTCAAAGAAAACAGACAAGGGATCTACTCCCCCTGAGTCGATTATCTCCCTTTCTCATCCACACCTTGGTATGTTAAGTTATGATAGGGACATAACCATGAGGCTTTGATTTTACTTGTCTAAGTGTCTTTCTACCGAAATCTAAGTATATGGACCACTTGTGCTTCTTGTCTCCAAATAGAGTTAACCTGCATATCACTTGTTGTGCTTCTTTCTAATTGTCTATCATTTCTTTTTGTTTGTAATGTATTTGAGGACTCACTAAAAAATAGTCAATACTATCAGTGAGATCCACCACATGTTTATCAGACTTCGATCTGTTTATTTTCTGATAAGACTCAAGTCTATGATGCTTTCCTACTTCATTTGGCATGGTCCTTTTAATAATGATGTGAAATTTTCCTCATTGGTCCTGGTGACGATGTGTGTCTCTATTTGCATTGTTGTGAGAATCAGGTATTCTCTTGCCAAATTGATATGCATTTGCGTAGTTCCCATAATTTCCACAACTATAGCATTTAACATTAGGTAAGAGAGGAAAAAGGGGATTAAAATAATTCTTTCCATATCCTCTACAAACACATCCATTTCTTATACTATTACATGCTCTCATAGATACATTGAGCATTTGAATATTTTGTCCTTGAGGGGAAAAGGACCTTTGCTGAATCTTTAATCGATCACCATTGCTAATTGAATGAATGCATTGAGCAATTCCTTTCTATGGCTGAAACAATGTGTTTCTTCTCTTCTGCTGCAACTTTTTCTTTTCTAGACACTTGGAAGCATAGTGTCCTACCTCACCATAATTAAAACACCTAAGGGGTTGCTTTCCTTCGTCTTTATTAATGGTAATCTTATTGTTCTTTTTTTGTTTTTTTATTGCAACACTGTTGGTTTTTTATGGGAATTCCATGTTGGTTTCTTCTTATATGACTTTCTATGCTACTGGGTTGTTGTTCTATTAAATTCAACTTAACAAATCAAAGTGGTCTTACCGAGAGGGGAAATTTGGTTGCTTTGAATCCCATACAAAGCATAAAAAAACTTTTCATGCTTCTAATATTGAGACAACTATTCTTTTAATATAATATTCTCAACTTCCAGTTTCTAATTTATGGCTTTATGCTTCTCAATTTTCTCAAAAGTTTATATAAACCACCTCCTGAAATATATATTTTCATCCATATCTTCTAATTCATTAGCAAAGATACTAGATTCACAGATAGTATTTATTTCACTTATAACTTATTAAAGACCTTGTTCCCTTTTTGAGTATATGGATTCTACTGTAGACATAAGGTGCTCTTTCTTCTAAAATTTCTACGTGAGACATTGCTTCATCCTCACTATTGGAGGCACACCCATTATCATCTAGGTTTTCTAATGCTATCAAAATAGCTCCTTATTCACTACTTCTAGATGACCAACTCTCTCTTTCATCAAAAAATTATTGTGAGCAAATCAACTTGTAGTTTGCATATCCTTTGAATATTCTGAGTGGTGATCAATAGCGTGCCCATTTGATACTGGGAAATTCTCTTCTTGTTCTCACTCATGAACTTCAACATTCTTTGAACAATTGTATGCTCCATTCTTCAAAGTTGGTCTCTTGATATCTCGTGCAACTTGAGTGTCTTCAACATAGATGAACTGCAATTTATCCCATATCTCCTTGGCAGACACATAACCAATTACTTTTTCAAGATTTGTCTTAGACAATCCTTTCACTATTTCTTCCTTAGCTTGTGCATTGAAATTATTGTCTTTAATTCCATTCTCTATATATCCATATTTCAAAATTAAGAGCTTGTAATTATATTTCCATTCTTAACTTATAAGTTGTATAATTTGTCCCATTCAAATATGGAAGTCCATCTAAGGTAATCCAATCCTGGTTCTCCATGATCCTTGGTCTTCCTTCTTACTTTTAAACTAATTATTAAGGAACTTGGCTTTGATACCAATTATTGGAAACCATCACACTACTGATAGGGGGGTGAATCAATAGTGTGACCAAATTATACAACTATTTCCCAATTAAAATTTTCAATCTACTTAGTAATCATTCATGTAAGAAGCATCATAAATCAACATGTAAATCATACACATATGCAACATATAAAGACAACAAAATTATTTTATATTAATTTTCCAAGGGTAGGCTACTACTTGTTATTACATCAATTTGCTTGCAATCTTCTATTTGCAAGCTTCTCAAGCTCCCATCTAAAGGAAGCTACCACTCCTTAATTTATCAACTACTACTAAAAGGAGTTAATACCTGTGTATGAGCAATTTTACTTATATTATGAGTGTATGCAATTATGTTATGTTGAATACTGGAGTTATGATTTAATATTGTATTGATGCGTGAATATATGTGTTTTACTTTGTTATATGAATGCAAGTAAGAATATCTTTTTATGTGAAGATAATCATAATGCATGTTGAAGTTATCCACTACATAAGCTAATCTGGGTAAATATAGTAGTAAGAGTAATTACAGAGGCATGTAAGTGTTTTACTCGCCTATTTACGGTACGCAAAGGACGATCACATACCTCCGCGAAGGTCTCAAAGCCAAATAAGAGAAGTATATTGATAAACTGTAAAAATATTATCAGTCTGCAAGAAGGAAGGGTTAGGGTATAAATGACATCACTACCATCTCAGGGTGTGGAAACTTGGTTCCTGCATCCCTCCATACTGCTTCGAGTGAGACTTCAGTCCGCACTCCACGGATTGATGTCTAAAGGGCCATTAGTGTAGGGAATTTCTTGGCTAATTAATGTTGAACCTGGGTGAGGGCCCATCAAGCCAACAAATGGTTCTGTTGCTAGGACTGGGATTTGCATAAAGAGATGTGTGATGTCGTATCACTAGAATCGAACTAAGAAGTAGATCAAAGACTGGTTGGATAGAAATATCCACAAATTCGTGACACAAGAGAATAGGAATCCATGATTGATAAAAGAACAGTGGTTGGACAGATATATGTACACAGAGATACACGAAATCTTCTTCTATTCCTTTCCTATTGAATTGTACGGGTGGATCGCAAACTTGCCAGATGACCAAGGAAGGTGGACGCTTAATGGTCCAATAGTCTAGACACCGGAGTTAGTATGGAGATTAGAAGCCTCTTAAGATAAGATCAAACACATTGTCAATCATTGGCTCGATCATATCATAGGAGGTTTCATGACAGAGTTTGTGGTCGATACCTCAGTTAGTTACAACAAATTAGGGCCCTGCTTCGTCAAGGGGCTGCAAGGTAAGTATTTAAAGTCTTTAAATACCTAGTTTAAGATGCTCTTGTGTGACAAGAAGGTTATGCAACTACCTTGATGTTTGTGGCTATGCAAAGTGGAAAGGCCTTCACGAACAGAGGGAAAATATGCCCTGAATATAGCCTATAATTGAACCTCCTCTGAGTGACGATGAGGAAGCAACATAGGCTTCTCCACATAGCATTGTCCATTTGATAAACTAAGTGTTCTTGCGAATACCCCATCCATCCACGCCTCCTCCATCTTCACCTCCACTGCATACACCTTCGCCTACACCACTGCCACTTCCGCCGTCGTTCAGTATGGCAAACTCAGTAAAGCTACCTATGTTCAAGGGCTTGGGAAATGAGGATCCAGACCAATTTTGGTTCGTCGTGAAGGATGTATGGGAAGCTCAGGGTATCACAAATGATCAAATGAAGAAAGCAACATTGGTTAGTGCTTTGTAGGAACGTGCGCTAACATGGTACATTAAGTATTGCACTGATAACCTGACGTCTGCGTTGACAAATATCTAGACCAAACTGAATAAGGAATTCAGTAGACCTAAGTCTGAAGTGCAACCAATTTTGGGATTCAAAGAGATCATGATGAAGCCTGGTGAGACACCCTATGATCTCGATCAGAGATTGAAGTGTACAATCCATGAAGCTAACATGAATCTTAAAGATGGGCAACACGACAAATGGTTTGTGGCTTCGCTCATACCTCATCTAAGGGATGTGTTATCACAAAAAAATATTGGGACTCGAGTGGAAGCCCTAGAAACTGCAATGACATTATATGAGACACCAATGCAAGATGCTAATTTGGGGGTTCAACAGATTCATGCCTATTTTCAGAACCTTTGCTTAGAAATGCAGAGTCTGAAGAAAGATAAAACAACTCGGCTAGAGGTGCGCAAAGAAGTTTGGTGCCTAAAGTGCAAAGGTCAGGGGCATGATAAAGATCACTGCCCAGTCTTCGCAAATTATGTTGTAGCAAGGAGACCAATGCCTATGAGGCCGGAAGCTCCAGTAGGGCCAAGTACAGGGCCCACGCTATGGTGTGCTATCTGCAGGTAGCTGGAAAACATGCAACAAATAATTTCCATTTGCTAGAGAAATTCGTACAGACAGTGCAAAAGCTCTTCTGCAACTTTTGTCAATCGGTGGGTCATGATGAGTGCAATTTCCGTAGTTACGATTTAATATGGATAGAATGCCCGCATATAGGATGTAGGTAGAAACCCGGCCTCTAGACCAAGGTGTTGGGGGAGCATAAGGAAAGTATCAAGGGCGTGGATGAGGCTGAGGTGGAGGAGGATCTGGTAGAGGTCGGGGACAGGTCATTTGTTACAACTGTGGAGGATCGGGACACTACGTGCGAGACTGCCCAAATCTGATGCATATTTCATGCCGCTATTGTACTCACTTTGACCATAGAACTGAAAATTGTTCGGTATTGCTGGCTAAGCTACGTGAAAAGGGGGTGCAGCCTCTGCAGCCGACTTAGAACCTGTAGATGATGATGGTTGAGCCTTGTGAAGAGGATCCCAAGGTAAATATTGTGCTGCGGAGTGGGATGATGACTGGCAAAGATAAGGGGAAACAACCTATAGAAAGTGAATGGGTCTGCAAAACTCCAAAAAAGGAGGTCGAGTTTGATCTGAAGTGCACACAGGAAAAATTTATGGAAGTAAAGAAAAGATTCACGGAGGCCTCTACCTTAGGAATTTAGGAAAAGCCAGTTGAAGATAAGGACCCTTCCATGCTTACTACTTTCTTGGAGACCTATATGAATTTGCTACATGACAATAAGGTTGTGAAAGGGCTATAGGAGCTGATAAATAAGTGTTCCAGGAATGAAAATGCTCTTGGTGGACCACGCTTAGTCAGGAAGATTGGTAAGCATAAGGCAAGAATAGGGCGTGAGATGAGGCTCACTATGCAGATTGGAGAATATGAAATGTATCAAGTAATTTTGGATCTGGGGTCGGACGTGAATGTCTTGCCTAAATAGACCTAGGAGAGGATGGGGAGACCTGTGTTGTAGTGGTCTCTGATTTAGTTAAGAATGGAAAATCAGTAGAAAATCATCCCCATGGGAAGATTGCAAGGAGTGACAGTTGATATTGAAGGAGCGAGCACATTGGTTGATTTTGAGGTGATAGAGATTTTTGATGACAACAATACCTACGCTGCACTCCTTAGGATCGATTGGGCCATGGACATGAATGGGGTAATCAATTTGAAGAAGTAGAAGATGATATTTGAGAAGAAATTATTTTGCGTAGTAGTACCCCTGGACCCTATAGAAGGACCGCGCTATACTGAATCGGTCCATGGTTATGAAAACAATGATGATTTGGACCAGATTTATAAGATAACAACGCGAGATCAAGATTGGGTGAATCCAAAAGCAAATGGATGCATTTCTTGGGACCACGAAAGTTCCTACACATCAGATTCAGATGAGGAGTTGGAACACTAGCAGAATCAACGGCATGAAGTATTTACGCTACGTTGTAATATGATGACCAAGTCATTGCATTGTGTACCATCAAAGGTAAGAAATCTTTCTTACTACGATGGTTTAACTAATGATAATTTTTCTGATGCATTTGAAAGGGAAGTTCCAGAGAAGCATCGATTCCAAACCTTAGATTGGGCACTGCATGCTACGCATGTGAGATGATGGGGTACACACAAAGGCAGTTTTGACGATTGGCATGTATATAGAAAGATGATGAGATTGCAGTTTGGTCACCCACAGGTGCAGCTAACAAAGAAATATGATGGAAGAAATGACCTGTGCAATCACCTGACCAAATGGGCTAAGGTTTATGGAGCAGAGCCTCAGCCTAAACGAGTGCATCTGTTTTGTCATACTTTGGATGTAATACCAATGAACTGGTACTTAGAAACAGAGCTCTGCCATGTCACTGAAGAATGGGATGTTTTGTGACATGGATTTTTTATGATGTTTAGCTTTGAGGAAGGGTTTGAAAGTATTAACGAGGCTTTGCAGGAAGTTAAGGTAGTAATCTTCAGAGTACCATAGGATCCCTTGGAATTAATTCAACTGGATTGGACCACCTAACTGAGTCACTTATTGGAGTGCTATAATGTGACTATCGAAGAAGAGGACAAGAACCTAAGGAAAATTAACATCCCAGAGACTAAAGGTCACTGCAAAGTTGAAGGACCGCAAATTGAAAATCCAAATATCACTACGCCGCTAAAACCAAGACAAGTAAACATTGGGATAGAGGTGGCGCTGAAGTTTGCAAAGATTGGGGACTACTAGGATGATGCAATAGTAGATAAGGTTGTTGAATTTCTCCGCGAATACCAGGACTTCTTCCCTACAAAGTTCTCTGACCTAAAGGGTATAATAAGAGACCTGGGGTTATGAAAATTATGTTGAAACTAGATGCAAAGTCAATCAAACAGAAGCCTTACCACTTCAATCCGATGTATAAAGAAAGGGTCCGCTTAGAGTTGGATAAAATTCTTGTGGTGGGCGTCATTGAACCAGTAGAAGTGTCTCACTGAGTAAGCCCAACAACAATTCAGGACAAGAAACAGAAGGATGAAATAAGGATATGTGTAGATATCAAGAAGTTGAATGACGCCTACGTACATGATTCCTTTCCAACTTTGTTTACCAACAAAGTACTGGATAATGTTGGCGGTCATGAAGTGTATTCATTCACTCATGGGTTCTCTGGGTACCATCAGATCAATATCACACGAGAGGATCGAAGTAAGACGACTTTCACAACTGAATGGAGATGCTTTCAATATACTATGATGCCTTTTGGGTTGAAGAATGTGTCGACGATATTTTCGTGCATGGTCATCGTGGCGTTCAAGGACTTCATTCACAAGTTTTTGGAGGTATACTTCGATGATTGGATTGTGTTTGGGTTGGTAAAGCGCCACGTAACGAGTCTATGCTTAATGTTGGATACATGCCAAAGGTACCAGATTGCACTCAATTTGAAGAAATTCTTGTTCTATGTCCCTTTTGGGATCTTTCTAGGTCATGTGGTATACAGACAAGGCTTGATGGTAGACCCTCTAAGATCACGATCATAATTAATTTGGAGGCACCAAGAAGTGTGAAATAGCTGCGCACAACGTTGGGGCATACATGATACTATAGAAATTTCATCAAAATTTATGCCTAGATTACACACCAATGGAGAAGATACTAACGAAGGATGCTGCGTTTTGTTGGAATGAAGAGTGTCAGCAAAGCTTAGATGTGTTGAAGTAAAAGATGGTCACCACGTTGATCGTAGTCTTCCCGGATTGGAAGAAGTAATTTCATGTGCATGTGTACGCGTCATGTATTGCACTCAGGGAAGTACTGACACAGGTCGGTGAGGGAGAATTGGACTATCCTATAGCGTTCACAAGTAGGAAGTTGTCTAAAGTTGAGAAGAATTATTCAACAACAGAGCGCAAAGGGCTGGATATGGTGTATGTGCTCTAGAAGTTCAAACACTACTTGCTAGGTGTATACTTTAAGATGTATACAGACCATTCTGCATTGAAGTACTTTGTGAACAAGCATGTGTTGGAGGGGAAGATAGGCAGATGGCCGCTACTATTTCAGGAATAAGACTTTGAAGTTATTGTAAAGCCATGACAACTGAATGAAGGACCAGATCATCTATTGCACATTGAAACAGGCAAGGAGCCTACTAATTTGGAGGAAGGACTACCTAATGCACATCTCTTTGCAGTGCATGTTGAGGACAATCACTTTGGAGATATCGTGCACTTCCTAACGATGGGGACGGCTCTAGAAGGGTATACTAGTGAACAATAGAAGGAGCTATTAGTGCCCGTGGTAGACTTCTCTGTCATTGCAGGGCATTTATATAAAATGGGCTCAGATGAAATTCTGCAACGTTATGTACCTGACTTTGAATGAAACAACATCTTTGTTGAAGCTCATGGAGGAGCCATGGGAGGACATTATGTAGGAAAATCAACAGTGCAGAAGATTTTATTGTAAGGCATGTGATGCATGTCAGAGGATGGGTAGGCCATTAAAGAGGGATGAGCTACCTCTAAACCCGTAAATGTCATTGTAGTTGTTCTAAAAGTGCGCGATTGATTTTGTAGGACCAATTCAACCTCCAAGAAAGAAGACAGGTGTGTGATACATCATCGCCGCGAATGAGTATTTGACCAAATGGGTAGAGGCGTAGCCTGTAAAGGAATGTATAGGGGCAACAACAACAAAGTTTATCTTTGAGTATGTACTGACTAGATTGGTTGCCGAAGATCTTGATGAGAGATCATGGTATGCATTTCCTTAATGAGACGATCAACATGCTGATGGAGGAGTTCTAGGTTTATCATCAGAAGAGTGCATCATATCACCCGCAGGCTAATCAGACAGTTGAAGCATTCAATAAGATATTGGAGAACACGCTGATGAAGGTTTGTAATTCACAAAGAAATGATTGGGATGTGCATGTACCCGTAGTGCTTTGGGCTTACAAGATGACTTGAAAAAAGCTGATTGGACAAATGCCTTTCAGGCTTGTTTATGGTGTAGAAGCTTAATGCCAATGGAGTACATTGTAACTAGTCTATGCATAGCGACATTCACAAGAACGATGGATTGCGAAACCCTAGAAGAAAGGTTAGCACAGCTAATAGAGCTGGAAGAAGATACGTTTTTCGTTGGATTCCATCATCAAGTTCAAAAGGACTGCGAAAAGGCATGGCACGATTGGCACATCAAACTACACACCTTCAAGGTAAAAGATTTAGTGTTATTGTATGACAACAAGTTTGATAAATTTCCAAGAAAATTTTGCATGTATTGGCTACGGCCCTATGTCATGAAGGAGATTACCGATGGTGGAGTAGTTCAACTGATGAAGTTGAATGGAGAGTCATTTCTAGGGAAGGTAAATGGTAGCCAATTGAATCCATACACCAGTGATCCGACCAAATGAATATATTAAGGAGGCATAGTCTTAGTGCTCCAAGCAACTGAAAGGAGGCACGGGACTATAAACTACATTGCCTGGGTCATAGAGCTATGCAACCGGGGAACTGCGCAGAAAGGAGTAATGTCACACTATCAGCGAAATCGAGAAGGGAGTTATGCTATAGGAGAAGAGGTCACGTAGGGTTGCCATAAAGTGATCATTATGCTCACTGTTCATGAGGTGACAGCAGGAAAATGTCTAAGTGGAGCGGGGGAGTGGCATTTAAGTCGCAATTTAAGAGCGAGATCTGTGAAAATATGTCACCAATATGGAATTTATGAGCAGATTTTGGGGGGAATGGTCAGATTCAAATTCAAATTTGCCTATAAATTATAGATGGCCGCCCAAAAAAAACACTTTACATTCTAAGAATTGGGGCGTTGAGTTATCAGGCGCACATGAACACTGACTATTTCAAGGCTTTGGTGGCTAGATCAGTGTTTGACAAGTTGCCTAAAGCAACCAAGGAGCTTCTTACTGGACTTGTGTCAGCGCCCGTGGAAACCACAAGTGCTGGAGGATCAATGGCATCTAAGGGAGCTACCCCGGAGGTTGTGAGTGTGGAAATTCCTGCAGAAGTGCCAAAATCGTAGAGGTCACCCAGGTCGAGGCCTATGCCACCCAAAGAGGGTCCCAAGACAAAGAAGAACAACCAGAAAGCAACACAACCAATTCGTGAGTCACCAAGGAAGCACTAGAAGGGAAAGCCCATAGCGTAGGAGAAAGGCAAGGTGGTAGACTTAGAATTTGAGGAGGGTGTCAAAGATGTGGATATGGGCACAAAGGAAATTTACATAGAGGGTGTAGACCCTATCTCAAATCTACCCATGTACATCCCTCCATGCCAAGGTAAGGTGAAGGTACTGAAGGACCCAGATGCAGGGAAATTTATGATAAATACCTTGTTGCTGCCAGACCAAATCACATTTGAAGGGCCACGCTTGGCATGCATTCCCACTCTCAAGCTAGAGGATTGGGACTTGGAGGACACAAAATGATTCCCCCACATGGCAACTGATACCTTTATGACCCATGTGTTTTATAAGGATTTTGGTGTCACCACGATGGAGCCATCGTGCTAGATAAAAGGGATGGACAAGGCAAGATTGTTAAACATGCTATGGGTGCCGCATTACCACTGCATGCCCATAACCTTGATGGTGATCAAATAGTTTCTATGCTTAGTGCACAATGGGTGCCTGTGGTTAGTAGAATCGATACCCATCACAGATATGTTGCTCCATAGGTACATGTTTTTACCACATTCAGGGTTGAATCCAGCCATGGAATTTGGTGGAAATATGGGTGAGCACAACCTCACCATAAGAATGAAAGACAAATTCAAGCTCACCAGGAAACACGCGGATACTCAATTTCCGCATAACTGACTGCGCGATTAAGGTCGCCACCCAGATTTTGGTTGGGAAAATAATGAGGAAGTATTGTGTAGATGAAGTGTTGGCACCTATTATGTCATTACCGAACCAATGCGAGGAGGGTGTACAATTTAATTGGGTGCACTACCTCTGCAGTGAGTTCCTCGTGAACTGCAGAGAAGCATAAGATGCAAGTAAGACCTTACATTACGCCTCGCTCTTACTCCCAATCGTATTGGTTTTATGGTAATTACCGGAGGACAACCAGTTTCCTCCGATAGTGTCACATCTACTAGAAGTAGCAAAGTTTGCTTCCCTCTCGGCCACCAAGGATGCCACGAGGGTCAAGGATGTTAAAATCGTTTTGGTGTTGATAGAGGAAAGCATCCACACTACAATCAACAGTAAGCTGAGGCTATCCCCAACTGTCTTTGAGAAGTTCTTAGGATATGTGGAGTTCAAAGTGAACTTCCACTGTGTCTCCATCCAGGCATGGAAGGACCTGTGACACAATGTTTTTTCACTATCCCTATACTCCCCGTTCACAATCCTGGAGGACCTCTATAGTGAACCCTACATGCTTTCCCATCATGAAGAAACTCCTAATATGTCCATCTTAATGAGAAAAATAATTACCCTTTTACAAGACTGGCGCTACTGACCAATTTTCTCCTCGCGCCGATTTGCAGTGATTAAAACTAGCACTAGTGTCATACAGAGTGATTGAGCCCTTTTCTAGTCGCACCGATCATCTTTTGGCAAGTTTTTTAAATATGGAGTTAAAGCTTCTAGCTCTATATGCTTCGTAACGGAAGTCTAGTAGATGGTTGGGCTAGATGGAGCTGAAGAAGTTAGTTTGGGTTCCTTTGCCCTATTAGGATGGACCAAGCTCAAGAGATAAGGCCTTCTCCTATGATGGGAGGAACCATCTCCCATCCATCCAAGCTATATAAAACTCTCTTTTCCCAAGCTAAACTAGTTTTGGAGTCAGTTTGAATGATCAGCAAGTCATGTATAGCCTGTAGCTTTCTAGTGGATGTTTGAGGGAGAATAGTGTTTCTTGGTTTGGTTTGAGACTAAGGGGAAGAGGCCTTGAAAATTCCATTGTTGGGGCTATCCATGAGATGCTAGCAGAAGTGTGGGAACCTGGATATATTGGAGGAGACCGGCAATGTCAACGCATTGGCTGTAATTTCTTTCTGATTTATATGAATACAACTATTGATTGTTTTCCTACATGGTGTTATTTTACATATTTATGGCTTAATGTTCCTCGGCCTGTTAAGTAGGATAAATACAATATTGTATGCTTTCACGTTTGTTGTTGTTTTTTGTTTGCTTGTTTTGGGTATTCGAAGGAAGGAATCAAAATATAGTTGGAGTGAGGAAGCAGGATCATCACCAAGCAGAATAGCATTCTAAGAGATAGCCCCTCTTATTTGATCCTAGATTAAGGAGATTTTCCATAGACTGTTTGTTTGTGGCTAGACCCACTCTCTTGGCCTAGAGGAATTGTTTGTGTCCGCACTGAGAATTTACTTGCACCACAGGACCTTGAGATAAAATGGTATGATCTTCCATACCTAGCAACGGACGATGCAATCATAGCAGTCCTAGAGAGTCGGCCATTAGAGTGGTGCATGACCTCAGACTTGTCAGCTGGGTCTAGTATGTCTACCGTGAAGTAGAAGAAGGAAGAGGCCCGGTTGAAGATTCAACATTTGGCTGAAAGGAGGAAAAAGGAAGTTGAAGACAAAGCTAAGGTAGAGCGCGCTACTAAGAAGAAGGCAGAGGAGGAAGAAGAAGAGGAAGAGTGTGACGATGACCGAAGTCAGAAGTCTCCTTTGCCGCAGATGGAGGAAGAAGAGTAGCAATCAGGACAAGGAGGTGCAGACTTGGAGACTACTCCATTCTAGGTTAAGCGCACTAGGGAGTAGGAAAATGTAGGGTCACGGAAGAAGTCCAAGGCCAACAAATCATCACTTGACCCAATCACTTTGACTGGAGGTGATCTAAATGATATCGGGGACACAGTGAGGGACACGACCACAAAACTGCTACAGCAATTCGAGCAGTAGCAAAAGCAAGCCTTGGTCGCCATTTAAATGGGTCTACGTGAGATGCAAATCCAGGCCACTCAAGTGCAAACCAGTGTGGGACAACACAGCATGACATCAACTAACTTGGTGCCAGGGACCTTTGAAGCACCAGATCTAGTCTATTCCTTGGATCCCTGAGCCGTCATGCTTCTAGACGGAGCATTGACTATAGAAGTAGAAGCTGACAAGGCCACCGTCAACGCTCTCAAAAAGGTTGGGTTGAACTTGGCTGTGTTGCCAAGTGAAGCCCTTCACACCTTGCAAGACGGTGTGACCACGGAACTTTGGGCCAGAGAGCAATGCGTGCTAAATCTGATTAGCGAGTAGAAGTTCAACAATGCCCAGATGTTCATAGAAAAGACCTTTGTGCTTGATCTCCTTAAGAAGATCACAGAGAATAATAAGCACACCAAAATTGTGGTACATGAGGCCTACAGAATCATTCCAAAGTTGAATATCCTAGAAGATGCACCAGTTGATGCAAGAATTCGGAAGCTCGCTATAGGTGTGCATGACGCAAGGATGGAGCCGGCTAAGGTTCAGTTTGAATGGAACCTTAAGATCATTGAGCTCAAGTTGAGGGACCAACCTTCGACTCCACCAGAAGTTGGAGAGCAATGCGAGGAAACTATCAAGGATGTAGTTGCTGCAATATATGTCACAGTGAAGGAGTGCACTTCGCTCTTTGAGTAGTCGCTCGAAGTAGTTACCAGCCTGCAGGGAGACCCCAACGTGAAGCGGCTAGAAATAGAAGCAAGGAAACTATAGTAGAAGTATGATGAGGTCAAAGCGACGGGCGTGCACCGTCACCATCACATAGAGGTTGGCGAAGCTGCAGGGAGCAAAGGTACTGAAGGAACATGTGGATGTAGCACAGTGGAAGGAGGCAGTACTAAAGGCCATATTGGCGCCTTGGCTAGATGAAGCCCATGTTCTCACAACCTCCATTGAAGGAAAATTGGCTAGTCTGTAGGCAACACAATAGAAAATACAGGAAGATAGCGCAGGACCAGCGATGGACCAGTTGGTCAAGCAAGTTAAGCAGGTGGAGACGCAGTGTACCACCAAGGTTGCAATAGTACAAGTGGAGCTCAGAGGTCTTAGCAACAAAATCTTTGTACTAGCAGAGTGACTCGAGGATGAGTCACCAGATCTGTGTTGGGGGCCTGTTGGGAACGGGTCCCCTAGGGTCAATTTTGGGTTTAAAAGCCCAAGTGTTGGGGTTAAATGACCAAGTTTTGTATAAATAATGTAAAGTCTCTACATATTGTGTTCGCAAAGTGCAAAGATGTAAAGAGTCATCAAGGATTTCTGCCCTTAGTTTAGGTAACTTGTGTCGGCTTTATGAGATCCACCCTTGGTCCGCGAACCATGGGATTGTATGAAAAGGCAAGTCTTAGAAGAGTCTAAGGCAATTTTAGTTCAGTTTAGATATGTTTTGAAGAGTCATGGAGGTAATGGGTCTATGAGAGCTAAGAGCGAAGAGTCTTAGTGTAGGAGAGAGGCTCTACAACTGTGTGAGAGGCCTAGGGTGGAAGTCTGTAGTTGAGTGCGCGGACCCTTGCAGCTATGTGCATAGGGTAGTTGGAGTCTGTAAAGGAGATCTAAACATCAATAAAGAGAATTATTCTGGAATTACTTATGTATGAGCTATTTTACTTCTGTTATGAATTTATGCGATTACATTATGTTGAATACTGGAGTTATGATTTAATTCCACATTGATGTGCAAACCCATGTGTTTTACTTTGTTATATGAACACAAGTAAGAATATATGTTTACGCGAAGATAATAGTAATGCATGTTGAAGTTATCCACTACTTAAGCTAATCTAGGTAAATAAAATCGTAAGAGTAATTACAGAGGTGCATAAGTATTTGAATCGCCTATTTAGGGTACGCAAAGATGATCGTAGACCTTCGTGAAGGTCTCAGAGCTGAATAAGAGAAGTATATTGATAAACCCTAAAACTCTTATCATCCTACGTGAAGGAAGGGTTAGGGCATAAACGACATCACTACCATCTTAGGGTGCGAAAAATTGGTTCCTGCATCCTCCCATACTACTTCAGGTGAGACTTCTATTTGCGCTCCACTAATTGACATCAAAAGGGCTAGTAGTGTAGGGATTTGCTTGGCTAATTAACGTTGAACCTGGATCAGGGCCCACCAATCCATCAAATTTTCTTGCCTTTTTCTTATCATACCATTTCCAGAGCCTTCATTTTGATTTCAGGTCAATGCTACCAACTCCATTCATTTTTGTCGGTGTGTTTAAGAGAAGTCATTAAGTTGATCCCTGCTAGAATTCTCTTAAGCCTTCATTTCATGTTTTCCTTTCTTGATCCATTTTCATTTTAGCATCATTATGATCATTTTGTCTCAATCATGATACCCGTTTCGTGTCATTGATGGGGGATACATCAAGACTCTCCTACAATGGGTCATTTCCTGTCAACATCAGTACATCATCCAAGAAGTTGACTTAGAAACACACCTTTGGTACCTTGGTGCTTGCATACATCAATGGAAAGTTTCCTCACTCTCGACGACATGTTTACATCAATGGCATTTGATCAAAATGTTTTGTGTGTTGTTCGACATCAACTCATTTACTCACATCATAGGGATTGTACCTTAGTACCTTGAGAGCCATTAGCGTCATCGATCATTTCCCTTGCATCTGTTAATGACTTACATCATTAGCTAGTAACGAGATGGTGCCTAACATGTTCAACTCCAACTCACTGGTTCACATGATTAGACTCATACATTGGTTGAACATGTGAATGATATAGAATACCCCGATCTAGTTTCATCTATTCAAGTTGCGATTTCAGGAGTTATACAAAGATCACAATTTATGATGGACGTGATCATATAGATAGTCATCCAGTCATGGGTCCAATAATTACACATGTGGGTGCATCTTTTAATCATTATACATATTATGTTAGCTTATGAGCTGAGTATGGGTATGCCTACCTCAGCAAGCAAAGATTTCATGTTGTAAATGTATTGTAACATATGAATCTTGTCGGTTGTCCTTGATCTTGACTTGTCACAAGGTAAAGCACTTCAGTCATTAGTCATCTTCTCTGGCTTTGCGCTTCAGGGGGAATTTTGTTATATACCGTTTTTTCATATCCGATCAGTGAACCTCCTAATGGGATCAATCAAAGTCATATTCCCCCTTGTCACCATCTTACACAAAGCCCTAAGCACGTTCCCTTCATCCCCCAGAATTTCAGCTCTAAACTACATCATTTGAGCCAGTTTGAGGACCAATGCTCCCTGTAATCCTACTAGGGTGCGTTCACCTACAGGTTGCTCCACTGTGATATGCGTTGGTCACCAATAGGTTTCTCCGCTTTGCAACTGCGTTGGTTATAGAAATCCAGGAGAATGATCTGGATTCCAGAAGTTTCCACTTCTAGGCATTTCTAGAAGTTTTTTTAACTACTTACTTCGGATAAAACATTCGGATCCTATCCTTCCCTACTTTATATATTTCACCACTTATGCTTTGATCCTATCCCTCCATCAAAGGTGGACCTCTTACCCTAGATTGGTGATTGGATAAGAACTCCCAACTTACCCTACTTCTTTATATATTCCCAGCCTTCTATGTGGTTGGGGGTTGGCTTTTGCAAAGTGATTATGCCCTTATGTTGTTGTAGTGAGTGGTTATCATCTTATGAATTTAGGGTGATTGGAGGTGAATATTGTGACAAGGAAAGAACAAGTCAACAACTTGGAGGATCTCTTCTAGAGGATCAACTGCTACTTATGGTTGTAATATCCTTCCATTTATATTAATGCAAATAATTCATTGTTTTCCTATATGTGTTGTTATTATTTCATATATTTCAATACCATGTTGATCTATTGAATGAAGTATTTAGATGATACTACATAGATCTCGTAGTTTCTTGGCTTGTGTTATCTGGTTGTGCATGCTCTAATTTTGGCATTTAGAGTTGGAATTGGAGGTTCCAAGCTAAAGAAGGAGCGAAGTGTGTGAAGGATTCTAGGTAGACCTCAATCTATCATCTATTTACTTTCAGGAAAAGAATTATGTTCCTTGTCTCTCTGTTGTTCCAGGTTAGCCACCAACCTATAGGACATACTTTCGTCTACAATCATAAATCTCGTATAAAAAATTGGCGACTCTACTAGGGAACAATGTATTCCCTTGGTAGTTTTCTTGTACATTGTGTTTTATTACCTCCTTGATAGACCTTTGTTGTATCATCCAACCAAGAACAGAACTAGGAAGTGATTTTATTGAGCCTTTTTTGCAAAACAAATTCCACAATCCTCTTTCCCATTCCCAACACACCCCTTCTACCTTTAGCATAGCATTTCACCTCACCCTGGCTCACTCTGCACCATTGTTGCAACACACTAGTGCCTCTTCTACACCAACGTTGGCCCCTATTTTTGCATGAATTATTCCTTAGTTCTTGAGCCTGTCTTTAGTCATCCTACTTCCAGCTGAACTTCCCTAAGTCTTGAGTGTTTTGTGGTCTCTCTAAAGCCTCCATTCGGTTTTCATTTGTGTTGTTTTCTTTTGGTAAGAATTGGTTTTGATTTTTATTTTTTCTTATCAATTGGCCTTTTACAAATTGATCTCATTTGATTGTTGATTGCTTAGATGAATTTTTGTTTTAGTCCTCATTTGGAAAAGTGTAATTGAATCAGTAATTGAACATTTGCATCTTAGTTTTCTTCATTTTCAAAATTAATTGTGGTGAAAATAAAACTCTTGCATTTTCATCTAGGGTTTTGTATGTGGAATTTGAAATCCCTAGTGTGAAATTGCATATTTTTTCTTTCATTTTTGAAAAAATTATTCCCCCTTCAATTGTGGGGGGTGGGGTGGGGTTGAATTCTATATAGATTACATTTGCATAGTTTTAAGGGGAATCGTGCATAGATTACATTACTTGTTTTGGAATCTTTTAATCCTTTGAATTGAACTGCAATAGTTAAATTTAAAGATATAGTTAGGAAGCTCTTGTTGGTTGCATATTTGATTGTTGCGTCATTGTTTGCCTCCCTACACTAGATAACTTTCATCGAAATTGAAAAGATTTATTTTTATCATATTAGTTGCATCATAGGTGTGTTCAGGTGACATCTTCGAGCCTTGAAACTGAAACATAATTTAAGATCAAATTTAAAATTCATCTCAATTAACCTAAGGAGTATCTGTAACATTAACAAAAATATTTATAGGTCTAAGCTAGAGATATGTTCCAATGTCATTCAACATAGGAGTTGTCATTCGTTTCTAGCGTTGCATCTAGAGGGTGAAATCTCGTTCCACGTATGTGAGTGTATAAGATCGTACTCCATGTACCTTCAGGTATATTGCTGGCGCTCCATGCACGTAAAGTATATGGGAATGATCTCATTGAATGGTTACACATTAGAAAACACTACTATAGACTACACTCCCATGTAGCGTTGAGAATATTTTGGAAGTGGCCTATAGGTTGTTATCCATCCATAGGTAACTGATTCATCTACCTTGTATATCGTGATATACTGAACACAACATTCGAGGATATTACATGCATGTACATTAACTCCTTGGTTCGCTAAGGTATATATTACAGTTCATGCTTGTTTGGTAAACCTTTATGCCTAGTTGCCCCTTTTTTTTGTCTATATTTCTAATTTATAAAATCAATTTATTGACTGCGAAACAAGATCCTCCCCATGGAACAACTCCTTAGTGAATAGGTTGAGACTAATGGCAATAGTTCGAGAGTCTACCAATCAAGGGAACCCCTCTGATGGGAATCCTGGTCCTTTTCTCTCTTTTGCAAATATTTGTGCTCTGTATATGGCAACATTGTCCCTTCCCAGATTTACTATTGGTTTTCCATTTTGGTTATTTTCAACCCGTATGATTCTAAATGTCCAAGCTACTTCTCAACCGAGTTTTCATCCACCTAAATAACACCAACCTTATGTTGATCCTAAAGTTCACCCTTTTCCTTCTTCACCTATTATTTCTTCATCCCTTTCTTCCTCTTCACCTGGTGAAAGTCTTGATTCTAGTAACCAAGAAGCTAAGAAGTACAAAAAAAGGATGAAGAAGAAGAAGCAAAATAAGAAGGGGGTAAACCAAGTAATGATTGCTACAAACACAACGAGTATGGAAAAATATTCCAATCAGCCCCGTAAAGTTAAATTCCCTTGCATGTTATGTAAGGGTGACTGCCTTCTTATAGATTGTATTGGTATTCCCAAGCTACCAGAAGTGTGGTTCATAGGCTCACATTGACCTTTGTTGTTAGCTTCTGTAGATCATGCTGGTCGCTAACCCTCAACCAGTGATAGTAAGGTCCATGGGAAAAAGGTTCAAGTAAAATTTCCCTGTAAGTTATGTAAAGGGAATAATCCTATTCACCTTTGTCCCTATATGGATGAAGCCTCAAAATTGTTGGAAAAAATTACAGCTTCTCATTCATGGCTTCCATCTACGGGAAGCTTTCTCCCAATCCTCCACTAGTTAATGAAGTGATTCATCAGAATCTGAATCCATTCAATCCCACTCTCTCCGAATGCCAATCCCATGAGTCCGTTCTTGAACAACCATTACCTGAGAAAATGGTTGATTGGAATCCACCTTTAGTTGATTGTACCTTTCCCATAGAGAGTGAAGTTCATACCGCTCAGGTTCTTCTTGTTTATTCAAATTCCAAAGAGCTAGGGGGGATTCCTCCCATTCCAATAGCACAAGATGGGAATCCACCCATTCCCACAACACTAGAGAGCATTTCTCCCATTCCCATAGCATAAGGGGGAAATTCTTCCTCCTTTCGTGCCCTTCTGGATCATAGTACAGGATTATAATGTGGCTATACCTAGAAAAAGCATAGATGAAGGCGCATATGTTAGTACATTGTCATCAACTAGTTGGTAAGCTTTAATTCCTCTTGAGCTTGTGCCTGTTACCCAGAATCTATTGGATTTTAATAGAGGATACATCAATGCCCTCCTACGATGGGCTGCTTCCTATCGACATCAACACATCATCTAGGAAGTTGCCTTAGAAACACAGCTTTGGTACCTTGGTGCTTGTGTACATCAATGGAAAGTTTCCTCACTCTCATCGGCAATTTTACATCAATGGCCTTCGACTGAAAGGTTCTGTGTGGTGTTTGACATCAACTCAATTACTCACACCATACAAATTGTACCTTCGTACCTTGAGAGCCATTAACATCATCGGTAGTTTCTCTCATGTCTGTTAACAACTTACATCATTGGATGGTAATGAAATGGTGTCTAAAATGTTCAACTCCATCTCGTTGATTCACATGGTTAGATGCGTACATTGGTTGGTCATGTGAACGATATAGAAGACCCTAAATCTAGTTTCATCCATCCGGCCTATGATTTCAGGAGTTATACAAAGATCACAATGTATGATGGTCGTGATCATATAGACAATCATTTACTCATGGGTCTAGCAGTTGCAGTTGTGGATGTTTTTCTTTATCATTATACATGTTATGTTAGATTATGAGCTAATTATGTTTATGCCTACCTTAGCAAACAAATATTTCATGTTGTAAATGTATTGTAATAGATGAAGCTCATTGGTTATCCTTAATCCCAACTTGTCACAAGGTAAAGCACTTAAGTCATCAATCATCGTCTTTGACTTTGCGCTTTAGGGGGAATTCTATTATATACCATTTTGTCACATTCGATCAATGATCCTCCTGATGGGATCAATCAAGATCCTATTCCCCCTTTTCACCATATTGCACAAGGCCCTAAGAATGTTCCCTTCTTCCCCCAGAATTTCAACCGTAAACTACATCATATGAGCCAGTTTGAGGACCCACGCTCCCTTTAAGCCTACTAGGGTGCATTCACCTATAGGTTGCTCCACTATGGCCTACATTGGTCACCAGTAAGTTTCTCCCCTTTGCATCTGTGTTGGTTCTAGAAATTTGGGAGAATGATTGGGATTCTGGAAGCTTTCCCTTCCAGGAATTTCCAAAAGTTGTTTTAACTACTTACCTTGGATAAAACATTCAGATCCTATCCTCCCCTACTCTAGACTTTTCACCACTTATACTTTGATCCTATCCATCCATCAAAGGTAGATCTCTTACCCTATATTGGTAATTGGATAAGAACTCCCAACTTACCCTACTTCTCTATATATTCTCAGCCTTCTATGTGGTTGGAGGTTGGATTTTGGAGAGTGATTATGCCCTTATGCTAGTGTATTGAGTGGTTGTCATCTCATGCATTTAGGGTGATTGGAGGTGAATATTGTGACAAGGAAGGGACAATTCAACAACTTAGAGGAGCTCTTCTACAAGATCAACTGCTACTTATGGTTGTAATCTCCTTCCATTTATATTAATTGAAAGAAATCAATTTTTCCTATATGTGATGCTATTATTTCATATATTTCAATACCATGTTTATCTATTGAATGAAGTATTTAGATGATAGTGCATAGATCTCGTAGTTTCTTGTCTTGTGTTATATGACTATGCAGGTTCTAACTTTGGAATTTGGAGATGGAATTGGAGCTTCCAAGCTAAAGAAGGAGGAAAGTGTTCAAAGGATTCCCGGTAGGCCTCACTCTATCATCTATTTACTTTAAGGAAAAGCATTGTGTTTCTTGTCTCTCTATTGTTCTAGGTTAGCCACCGACCTAGGGGAGATACTTTTGTCTGCAATCATAAATCTCGTATAACAAGATCTCTTCCTTCAATTTTCCTATACTTCTTCGGTGAAGTTTAGGTTGTTGAGAAATGAACTGGTCCACTTGCTCATGCCACAAATTTTGTAGCTCTTATTTAAAGATCCTCGATATCATATTCCAAACCCCTTTATGAAATTTTTGGGTCCCGAAAATGAAACCATTTGTTGGTGCAAAAATAGCAACAGAGTTCAGACCCCAGGTTGAGGCATAGGGGCTAACAAAGCTTCATTGTAGTCCTACACAAATCAACATTTTCACCTTACCCAAAGTGAGTAAGTAGTCTCACCCGAGGCATGTCGCAACCTTAGTTAGATGGGGATCAGAAGGAAGAATCACATCAAAGAGATGAGAATCAAAGAACACTAAATCATACTACAAAGAAGCCTGATCACAACAAGTCATTCATGATTTGAAAGGAAAGACTACATAGATACGCACATATATAAAAAAAATTAAAGAACTAGATTATCATTCAACTAATACACAATTGTTACAATAGGTATTCTTCATCATTAGTCCATCCAACAACATCATTACATCAAGCTCAAGAGCCTCTCCAAAGCACAAACTCTCTAGACACATCAATAGAAAATCATATAAAATAATTGACACAGAGCAGCTCTCCTAGCTTTGCAATATCATTCTAATATTCTCCCCTTATACCTTCTCACTCATCCTTACTTATATTTATGCGGCAGCCTAGACTACCAGTTCTTTCTCGGGCCCTCCACCTTCTTCCTGGCTTATTTTTCATATTACTCAATTTTCATTTTTCTTTTCCCACTCAGTTGTGGCGACTCCTTCTTGTCATTCCTCTACAACTGTGAGTGTTCAGTGAGTTCCTTCCTCTTCCCCAACTCTCTCCCGCAACTTTCTAATGACTATCTCCACCATTTGTCATCGACCTTCTGACTTATCACCAAAACTTCTTAGTTCCTCAAAAATGAAGGCTCCAACAATTGATTAGAATCTGAGCCATAGACATATGATCATAGATGAGATAGGATGAATCATGCTCCAGATAAACCCAAAGAACGTTTCTAATGTCACAAAAGATGAGCTTGTGTCATAAATGTGTAGGGAGATACAAAATTCTAAACCAAAGGGGAATAATGTTAGTCCACTCATGCCTAGCATCAAAAATAGGTTTACAAGGTTTGAAAAAAGTAGGCAAAGAGTTAATTTTCCAAACCCTACCCAAAACCTGTTTAACATCCTCTTTAGCATGGAAAATAAGATCCATGCATCCCTTCACTAAAAAAATTGCAATCAAAGGATTCTTTAACAAAGGACACACCTCAAACTCCACCCAAGCAATGAGAAAAGGTGTACCAAATTTTCTCCCATAGATTCCTCCCACCAACGAATACCTACTTAAGACCTCCACTTGTTGAATAGCCTTGTGTGCTCCTAGTGAGAAAGACATATTCACGTCTTCAAACTACTCAATATAATGATATTTCTTCTTTTTCCTTAGGAAACACTCTTTTCATTTCTACATTGACCATCATCTAAAACTAAAATGGGATCCCTGCCAATAGGTCACATTCAATTCCATCATTGAAAGACCCCCCATCCTTCACAAGAGCCACCAAGTCCCTCAAGAAGCTGCTCATTGAGGGCGCATTTGAGGATATTTAGGAAGAGTAAGAAATTGTGGAGACCTGAGGAAAAGGAAGATCCTTGCTAAAACCAGACCCTCCAAAATGTTGGTGTTTTCCATTGTAAATTGTGGCCCATATCCTAATTCCCAAGGTTCATTATGTTGCAAATGAAGTGTGGAATGTGCAAAGATCCCTGAGCTCCATGGAGTTGAAAGGAAACCTTGAAAAATTTTGGCTTCAGCTTGACATTCCTCACTAGGTGGGACCCCAACCAATGAGAAAATAGCATTTGATGACACCTTACCACCAAGTGTCGGAAGCACTGATTTATGGGGTTCTAAAAATAAAGAAGTATCAAACTTGGCCTCCTTAACCGAACAAGATACTCTCCCTCGATGAAACTTGTGACCAAGAAGAGGTTTTGGGCTCATATGTTCTAATAATCTGACATGTCCTTCTCGTAGTCTAGTAATTCCTCATCCCCCATGGAGGGGGACAAGATACTCCCAAATTGGAAAAGCAAAAACCCACAAATGAGCCACTTGTATGTGCCACTAGACCCCACTATAAAATTTAATTGAGAATCATGAGGATTGTTACCGGCTTTAGTTAAACAATGACATGAATCATTAAAGAAAGATAATCAGTGGGCATAGGGAAATGACATGATAAACCCATCGAGTAAACTGCCTTCAGAAGACCCTACCTCGCAAGACACAATGCCCTCACTTCCATTTCTGACCTACTCCTACATTCCCTACTAACTTGCTATCACTAATAAATGAGTTTTCTCTACAAAATGTTTTTTTGTTATTTGTTAACAGTAGTTAATATCTCTTATGCTACACAACATTTAATGTTAAAGAGTGTATTATACATATTATTAAATTCTAAATCATATTATATATCAAATGTAAGAAATGTTACATAACAATATCAATATTTAATATCAACCTTATATTATATTACAAGGTATTGTTAAAAGACATCCTTAAATTATGCTAACTTGCTATCACTAATAATGGGTTTTCTCTACACAATGCTTTTTTTGTTATTTATTGAAAGTGGTTAATATCTCCTATGCTACAACATTTAATGTTAAAGAGTGTATTATACATATTATTAAATTCTAAATCCTATTTTAATATAAAATATATAAAATTAAATAATTATATATCAAATGTAAAATATGTTACATAACAATATCAATATTTAATATCAACCTTATATTATATTACAAGCTATTGTTAAAGGACATGCTTAAATCCCTAGATGAGGGTGCTTGAGGTTACATTCAAGGCGATGGGACGAGAGTTGGTGATGAACGAAGGCCACCTGCCAGCCATGCGTAAAGGAGCTGTCTCCATGTGGGGGAAGGGACATTACCAGCGGCGCATGATATGGCTTAAAGGAATGCAGCAGGGGAGCATTAATGCTTCGTTCACCTCCGCACGCGATGTTTGGCTCGGCTCCTCGGCTCCCATGGATGCCACAGTTATGACGGGAGCGTCTTGAGGCAGAGGAGGGCGCATTATATTCGGTTATAGCCATGAGTTCACTCTGTTGTTTCAGGCGTTGTTTGGGTTCAATCTGCTGCTTCTAGTGCTATTGGGGTTGGGCTCTAGCTCGAAGCCTCTGGCCATTTCCCCAACTCCTGCGGTTGTTTCACGCACTCGTCTGTCGGTCTTCATGTTTGGTCCCAGCCCGTCTGTAGGTCTGTGTGTTTGGTCTATTCCCCCGACTGTGTTTGGTTTAACAGCGGCTATTTTGGGCTCCAATTCTGTATTTGGCAAAGGGGCTCTGTTCTACCCTGCAGTCATGCCCCGGTTTCGACAGGGAATGCTCAGCCGCCGAGGCACCTCCCGAGGTGCGTCCTCCCTCCCTTCAGTTGATGATGATACTTCTTGTCAGCGCCATAGCCCTCGCAATGATAGAGCAAGCATTCTAAGGCCCAACCAATTTCTGGACTCCAGCTCTCCAAGGTCCTCATCCTCGCCCTCCTTCGGCTCAGCAATTTTCACTTTCAACAGTTCACTGAACCGTCCTCGGATCAGCGCTCATGTTTCTGTGCTTTTCATTGAGGAGGCCCAAGATGAGGGCGAATCTAGCGTTCAAAGGGAGGACTAGGGTATAGTAGCGATGCCAATTGTTGGTTCTACGAGAGTTATGGAAATGCCAATTGCAGGTTCTACGAGTGCTAGGAAGACGCTCGCCAGCCATGACGAGGATGTAAAGATGGAGTGTGTACCCCTGGGTTCGAGTGCTACTGAGGAGGTCCAAGCTCAGGACATGGAGGATTTTGAGTGGTGCAGGAATGTGGAGGAGGCTCTTGAAACCTAACCCAAGTACTGCGACTTCTTTTCAGGTTATGCGGCCCAATAGTGAGGGCATTTGGTCAATTCTGGATTTTTTGTCTATGCTGTTGTGTCAATGCTGTTGCGTCTAGGTTCTGGAATTTTTTTTGTCTATGTAGTTGGATGACTGTTTTTGTCAAGACATTTTTGACACCTTTGGCTCCCCTACGTGGGAAGGCAAATTTGACTCCTCTGGTTCCCCTGCGCGGGACTGCCAATTGGACACTTCGTTGTTCCATGCTGCCACTCCTTCTAGGCAACTGGTTCTTTCTGCGAGTTATGTTGTAAATGTACTCTGTTAATATGAATAATAGAATAGTTTTACCTAGAAAAAAAAAAAAAACATGCTTAAATTATGCTAACTTGCTATCACTAATAATGAGTTTTATATACACAATTGTTTTTTGTTATTTATTGATAGTGGTTAATATCTCCTATGCTACACAACATTTAATGTTAAAAAGTGTATTATACATATTATTAAATTCTAAATCATATTACATAGATAATTATATATCAAATGTTACAAAACTATATCAATATTTAATATCAACCTTATATTATATTACAAGCTATTATTAAAGGACATCCTTAAATTATGCTAACTTACTATCACTAATAATGAGTTTTCTCTACACAATGTTTTTTTGTTATTTGTTGGTGGTGGTTAACATCTTCTATGCTACACAACATTTAATGTTAAAAGAGAATATTATACATATTATTATTCTAAATCATGTTATATATAAAACATATAAAGTTAGATAACTATATCAAACGTAAAAAAATGTTACATAACACTATCTATATTTACTATCAACCTTATATTATATTACAAGTTATTGGTAAAGGACATCCTTAAATTATGTTGATTGTTGATTCTATGAAATATAGAAGAATCAAACCCTGAAGAGAATTAAATGCAATAGAGAAAAGTTGAACCAATTTTAATGGTGAACATGCACATTAGTATATACTCAAATGGATAGCTATGGATCTTAAAAATATTGAAATGATAGGAGTGTATAGGACAACCCAAAGGGAGATAGATTCTTATAGTATTATTTGAAAGTTTGGCATTTCTAATGAACATAGATTTATCTTAAATATCGATCTAATATGAGCTGGGAGGAATCCAATTTTTTCATTTAATTTTTTTTATAAGTGAACATTATTTAAATGTTTTGTGTAGTTATTTAATTATTTTAATTATTTATATTTTTTAAAATTTTATTTTGGTGAGCAAAATTTTAAATTTGATAATGAATAGACCAGATTACACATAATACTAGACTGTAGAATAAGCCTCCAAGCTCAACAAACAACTTTCATGAAAAAAATTAACACAATACTCAACCAATAGAAATCAAAACTGTATATAACAGAAACAATACATCCTAACATTGAAAGATGGTTAATGATATAGCCTTCTCAATAAAAACAGAAAAATAATTGAGATATAATTTTATGATGTTTATCAGTCCATGTCACCATTGAGAAAAGTTCTTTCTAATAACTACAGATTCCCCAGGTACTGTGAGACCTGGGCAGCTTTGAAGCAATACTAGATGAGTGGTCTATTCCTGCAGCAGACGTCGTTTTCTGGTAGGTAATTTGATGGAATCTAGTGGCTAAAATTAGGGAATTTGATACTTTTGCAATTTCGAAATTCCTGATACTTATATCGATGGATTTCTGGGCCCATTTCATTGACACGCCACCATACTTGTAATTTCAGTAATTCTTAAAAGCTCCTACACGCTTTGTTACAAAATTCCACAAGAAAACAAGGTGTTGTTTTCTACACAAGTGCCACAGTACATGCATTTGGTACCGGATAATAACATGAATCATATGATGGTTGTTAGCTAATTGAGTTCTCGCAAAACTTAAATGCGCTTATAAATGCAAGTACGAGAAAAATCTTAAAATTTGACATAACATGGCTTAGAACAAGTGTCTGATGCAACTGGATTCAATTTTGATTACGGGCATTATTAATGCGTCAACGTTCAGTCATTCGCTGAATGAATGGAACTATTAATCAAGTAAAAAATAAAATTTAGCTGCAAAAATTATGGTAAGAATTTATTGAGAAAAATATTAAAATATTGATTGCTCGATTGTTTTTAAGTTGAAAATGGATTAGCATCATCATTTAACAATTATAACTAGATTTCGAAAAAATTCACCCAAATTTTATCAAATATTGCCAAAAAAAATTCTTTGTATAACCTCATTGGAATACTTAATCTACTTTATCTCTGCACCATATCATTACTATATTTATGCACCGTTTTGATCTCTGCACCATATCATTACTACTTAATCTACTTTATCTCTGCATGATATCATTACTACATTTACGCGCCGTTTTGATCTGACGTGTATGAATGAAGAGAGCGAAACTTATAACACAGGATAGGCATTGTTATAGCTGACATCATATCAGAGATAGAAATGAATATACTATTTCAATTTTTTATATTTTTGGAATGTTAAGAAAGAATTATAGGCTTTTTTTAATTATATAATATAATAATGTTTATTTACAGAGTAGGAATCCTTTGTAGTAAAGTGGGTGAGCCAAAAGTAAGTAGATATATGTGTTTTCATTTATTGACTAAATATAGATTGATATTTCTCATGATTTTGTTTTTTATTATTTTTTATATGGAAAAGTTGAATAGAGTCCATTTATTTTTATGGAAATTGTTGATAGATAATATATTGATTTTGAAGGATGACAATGAAATTTTTATTGATGATAAATGAAGCTTGGAAATTGTTGAACATTGCTACAATCTCGCATCACTTAACAAAGAATATCTACTTCAATGTGGGTAGTGAGAAGATGATGAAAGCTATGGAAAAGGCTATATGTTTTGTATGAGAAAAACACAATATCAAACAATGTCTCCTTAATTAAAAAGTTATATAATATTATAATGAAGGAGAGTGTTTCAGTTGTAGACCATTTAAATGAATTTAATATAATTATTACTTTGTTTGTTTCTTTCAAAATTGTTATGGATGATGAAATTAGAGCCATCCTAGTTATGTGCTTAATGCAAGATGACTAGGAGAATTTCATAGCTGCTATGAGCACTTGTAGGAACCTAGATGTTTGATGCCATTAGCAATAGTTTAATGAATGAGGAGTTGTTGTGCAAATCAATGACCAAAAACCATGGAGGAGAAGCTCTAGCCGTATCTAGTTGTGAAGGAAAATTGAGCGTAAGAGAGAGGGGCATTCAAGAGCAAGAGGCAGATCGAAATCAAGAACAAGAAGATTTACATGTTTTCATTGTAGAAAACCATGACACAAGAAAAGAGATTGTTGGTTGTGGAAGAAAGAACATAAAGAACAAAAATTGACTAGCACAAATAAGAAATCAAGTAGCACAAAAAAAGGTGAGACCACCACTGTAGTTTTAGAAGGTAATATTTTATTTAATGTTTCGATAGAATATACATGCTTATATACTTCTATCACTAGCATTGATTGGGTACTTAAATTTGGGGCATCTCGCCATGCAACTCCATGCAAAATCAAAATGTCGCATATAAAGTCAATTATTATGGTAAAGTGCATTTGGGAAACAATAAATTTTGTAATATTATTGGAGTGGGAGATGTCCAAATAAAGATTAAGGATGGACATGATATCTTGATAAAATAGGTTAGGCATGTCTTGGATATGTGTATAAGCTTGATCTTTGTGGGATGATTAGATGATGAATGATGCTCCAATAAATTTGGTAAACGCTGCTGAAAAATTAGTAAAAGGGTCATTAGTCATGGCTAAAGGATTCAAGACAGGGGCATGTTATATATTGAGGGTAATGACAAAAATATCAAATGTAGTTGTTGTCGCAAAAAAAGGAAACTTGGCGATTTATGGCATAAGTGCTTGGCTCACATGAGTGAACAAGGTCTAAATGTCCTCATTGGAAAACAATTTCTTTGAGGTTTGGAATCCTATGGACTTGACTTTTGTGAGAATTATATATATATAATATATATATATATATATATATATATATAATATATATATATATATATATAGATATGATAGATAGATAGATGTAGGCAATGAAGGGTTTCCTTTATGAGAGGTGACCATCAAAAGGAAAATAAGTATATTAGAATTGAATCGCTCTGTTGTGTTTGGATCAATCAATATTAAGTCTTTAGGAAGAGATTCATAATTTTTTATAGTCATAGATGATGCATCTAAGAAGAGTTGAGCCTATCCCATGAAAAGTAAAGGTAAGGTATTTGAGATATTTCAAAATTTCAGTTGTCTTTAAAAGAGAGACTAACAAACTACTCAAATTTTTTAGGATAAATAACAGTGGAGAGTATTTTTCTAATGCATTCAAGGATTATTGTAATAGTTTCAACATAAAACATGAAAAGATTTTCCTTTTTTCTCCTCAACAAAATGGTACTATAGAAAGGATAAATTGCACTACCATGGAGAATTTGAGGAGTATGTTGTCAAATTATGGAATGGGAAAAAAATAGTAGAAGCAAAAATGATAGCTTATTACCTATCAAATGATTTCCTACTATAACCCTACATTTTGGCAACCCCGAAGAAGTTTGGACCAATAAGAAGGTAAAAAAAATTTACCATGATTGTTTTTGGCATGAAGCATTTATACATATTCCCAAAGAGCGTAGAACCAAAAGAGATGGTAAATCCACAAGATGTATTTTTCTGGGATAGTGGGTGAGTTTAGTTACCATTAATGGAGTCTAGTTAAACACAAAATTATTAGTAGTAGGGGTATTATATTTAATGAATTAAAGATATATAAAAGGTAAACAGGTGATATGGAAGTCAAGAAAATTGTTAATGAGTTTGTTTAATAGCAATAAAGTATCCCACCATTGCAATAAATGGGGCAACAAATTCAAGAACTTGATGAACAATAGAAGGAACAAACCTTGCAACAACCATTACAAGAGATCCAACTAGAAAACACACAACCATAGTTGGCTTGTTGGTATACCTGGCCTCATTAGATCTCACAAAGGTATGCACCATCAAATTATATTTTGTTAATTTATGAAGATGAACGTCATTGTTTTTAAGAGGCTTGTAAACAGGAAATTAGCAAAAAACAATGGACGAAGAAATAAACACTCTATAGAAAAATAAAACATAAGAGTTAGTAAGGCTTCCAAGATGAAGAAATGCCCTTCAAAATAAATGGGAATATTGGATTAAACATGAGGGTGAAGGGAAGAATAAAAGATACAACGAAAGGTTGGTGGTGAAAGGATTTACACAAAGAGAAAGTATTGACTTCATTGAACTCTTTTCATATGTTGTTAATATTTCATCCATAAGAGTTATTGTTGGTCTTGTTATTGCGTTAGATTTGGAATGTGAATAATTAGATGTAAATACAATATTTCTTCATGTAGAATTAAAGGAGGAGATTGTATGCAGAAACCAAAAGGATTCAAAGTAAAAACATAAAGAGAACCTAGTTTGCAAGTTGAAACACAAGTTTAATGGGTTTAAATGGGAAACTCCCCCTCCCCCCCACCATTAGTACAAGAAATTTGATTCATTTATGTTGGATCATGGTTTTAAAAGACTAAAGTTTGATCATTGTATTTACATTAGGAGGTATGAACAATAAGAGTATATCATATTAATGTTATATGTGGATGACATGCTAATAATTGGGCATGATAAGAACATGATCACTAGGTTGAAGAAGGATTTCAATAGTCAATTTGCAATGAAATAATTGGATCCAACACAACAAATATTAGTCATGAGGATCATGCATGACAAAAAGAACAAAAAATTATGGTTGTCATAACAAAAATATATTGAGAAGGTTTTAAATATGTTGAACAAGAAGAGTGCCTTTGTGATAACAGGAAGTAGGAGATAAGTAAAATCCATTATGCTTCAACAATTTGTAACTTAATCTATGTGATGGTATGTACCCGACCAAATATTGCACATGCAATAGGAGTAGTGTGCAAATCCTTTATGAATTTAGAAAAACAACATTGGGAAGCAATAAAGTGGATTTTAAGATATCTCAAGGGTACCAGTAAATATTATTTATGTTTTGGTAATAATAATGTTATATTTAGGGGTGAATGCATGAAATGGGTTACACTTTTGGGCCAAATGTGGTGATGAAATTTCAAAATTTTACTCTTTTATCAAATTGAAGACCTCAAAATTCATATAAGCGTTGTGAATTTTGATTCATAGTGAAAAGATAATTTGTGGAGAATTATGTTTTTTTCCTAATGATATTTTTTGCAAAAGAAAGCTAGTGTTATTAATATCTCAATTTTCCATTAAATGAAATGTTTGTCCTTGCAAGTTTTCGCATGTCTCAACATGTATGTGTGGTGCTTCAAGTAGCATTAACTTAGTCATATAATATATATATTATATAATATTATTTATTTATATATATGGGTCATGATCTACACGGAGAAACTAGGGTATGGATATTAAAACTTTATTTTTATATGCAAAATTACATTTTTTATTATTTCCGAAGTTGGCGAATTAATATTTCAATTGCATTTTTCATACACCTATGTTCAAGTAAGATTTTTTCTATTGTTTAAAAAATTCAAAAACCAAGAGTACCCATTTGAAGAGGACTTGTAAATCTGAGAGGCTGGTATTTTTTGAATTTTTGAATTTTGTATATTTTATGTTATTGATTTTTTATTTAGCCCCTTTGAAATTGTTCAAAAAAAAATCAAACATTATGTTTAAGAGAAAATATATGAAAAATATCTTATGAGTTCAAAAGGGTTAAACTCATATGTCACTCGATAGAGGACTTCTTCATGAATCCAACATGATCAACTTTTCCACTTAAAGATAAATTAATAGAGGATTTCTTCATAAATCCAACATGATCAACTTTTTAACTTAAAGATAAATTCTACCTTATGTCTGCCAGGGTACCAAATGTTGTTGTTGAGAAATTTGCAAAAAATATGTTAAACCTATTTTTTTATGGACCTTAGGAGCTCAATCGAGCACTTAAGCCATCGATCGAGTGCTAGAAATATATAATTCAAAAAGCTCGGTCGAGGGTTTAACAAACCCTCGATTGAGCCATTTATGTGCTTAATCAGTGGCTCGATCAAGCCCCCGCCAACCACCAATATTGATTTAGATTTAGATTTAGATGTAATTAAGAAAAACTATATTAATTTTTTAAATTCCATTTATAGTATTCATGTTGAGCATGGAAGAAATTTTATAAATATGTACATCATAATCGGTTCTAAAAATCGATTCCATTATCTAACAACCAAGTTGATATAATAGTAGTGTACTTAAAATGGAAATTCAACTATCTAGGTTATCAACAACATTGAAATATTTTTATGTTAAAATAAATGTCATGTGTTTGTTTGATATAAAGCATGGAAAGAGTTATACACATGCTTCATATAGGATTGTAAAAAGTGCAACAAATAGAAAATATATATATATATAAACTCTTGTAGATAACCTCAAAAGAAATAAAATCAAATAAAACCTATTTGTAGAACCTTACATCTTGACATCTTTTAAAATTGAATAAAACTTATTTCAATCATATTTGAGTTTTTTAATTGAACCTTAAGATATAAGGAACTGATTTAAATAATTGGATAGAAAAAGTAAATTTAGGAAAGTTCATAACATTATATAAAATTATAGAAATTTTATCATAAATTATTTGTTGGTATATTAAATTCCAATACATATGACTTATATTATGTTATGACTAAGCTCTTGTAGATAATTTCAAAACAAACAAAATTGAATAAAACTTATTTATTGTGTACAAGACATCTTTTAAAATTGAATAAAACTTATTACAATCCTATTTGTGTTTTTTAATTGAACCTTAAGATAAGGAACTGATTAAAATACTTGTAAGAGTTTGCCATGCAATGGTATATGGATGGGTCACAAAAATTTCCATATATAGATTTTTTTATTATAATATGGATGACTTTAGAACTCAAATTTATTATTAAAATCATTGTAATAGTATACATTGATTGCACTAAAATGCACTTTCTAATATGAAGCATATTTGTAATTATTTCCATGCTCAATATTAAATTGATAAATGACATATATTTTAGTTTATTTTAAGTATCAAAGTGACTTGCATCATGTAGTAAGTTTGTAATTATTTTGATAGTTTACAAGACATCTTTTAAAATTGAATAAAACTTAAATTTAAATCCTATTTCTATTTTTTAATTGAACCTTGAGATAACGAATTGATTGGAATACTTGGATAGCCAAGTAAATTTAGGAAAATTCATAAAATTATATAAAATTATAGAAACATATAATTAATTGTTTAAATTAACATACGTTGATTACACTAAATGACATTTTTTACAAGCCAATATGAAGCTTATTTGTAATTATTTCCATGTTCAATATTAAATTAATGTACATGATATAGTTTAGTTCATTTTAAGTGTTAAAGTGACTTGCATCATAGTATTAAGATTGTACTTATTTTCTTAGTATATGGAACTAGAAATCAAAATTGCTATTATGTAAAATTTTACTTCTTGAATGTTCTTAACTGAAGGTCTTATGATAAGGAGTTGATTGAAAATTTGGATATCCATGTAAATATAGGACAATTCATAAAATGATATAAACATATTATTAATTGTTTTTTGGTATATTAAACTCCAATTTACATATCACTATATCATTTTATGACTACTTTATCTTGTAAATGACCTCAGAAAATAAATAAAATTGAATAAAATATATTTTAATTGTTTACCAGACATCTTTTAAAAATGAATTTAAAACTTAAAATTAAATCCTATCATTTGTGTTTTTTAATTGAACCATGATAGATTTTGGTTCATTTTAAATATCAGAGTGACTTGCATCATAGTAAGATTGTACTTATTTTCTTAGTCTACAAAACTAGAAACCAAAATTGTTATTTTTTTTAATAAAAGTTATACTTTATAGAATTTTTTTTAACTAGTGAAATAATAAAATAGATCCATAAACTGAAATTTATAACATCAATAAATAAGATTAATAAACATCCATAAAATAAAATATAATGAATGTATTAATGAATTGTCCATATGAAAATATATTCAAATATATCCATAAATTGTCCATGCATGAAAATACACAATATCACATGTCAATGTGCCCTATGCAATGGGTTTGAAAATATACAAACTATCCACTCTAGAAGCTTTCATTAGAACTCCTATGTGAGTTATGTTGCCCAAAGCAAGCATCCATAATATGGTATTGCAATATAACACATTCAAATTTAAATTAATTAGATCATTATTTGTACAAAATAAACAATTTGTAAATAAATTATTTTGAAGCACATTTAATCACATATGAATCTGCTAACCTCATTTGAGTCCAAATACAATTACGATAGGATGGGGGTCTGATCAATCTAGGTTTGGTGCTCCCATGCCTGTGGCTCAATGATTGGGGATTTCATCGATAGACCCATATCGTCAATGCGGAGATACCTGACATCTAACTAATGCATCCACATAACTACGACATTGACACCACTTTGCATATGGACTTGTGTACACAGTGGAAAATACAAATTATAATTAGTCTACGAATTAATTAGCATGCATGTAACTTAAAAAAAAGAAAACTTTTAAATCTTAGGAATAAAAAAGTTTACCTCCACTAAGTGTCCTAAGGCATTAGAGGTGGAGGTGGAGGAGAATCCATGGAAACATACACTGGTGGAGGCTTCTCTGGATGATCAACTATCCCCTCGGATAACCTCGGAACCTCATCCATGTATCCAGGTCGTGTCTACATATTATCGTGAACTTATTAATATAAATTCAATCTAATACAAACTTATTAATTAATATAAATAAGGTATAATTTATTATAAGAGTCAAAAGTTCTATATATATGTACTTGTCCTGGGTCAAGCAGGTTGTGCACACTCCAAGTGTCACAGATGGCATCATGACACATATGTGCATATGGAAAAATTTGGTTAGCAAGTAGACTCTCAAGATATGCATTATCATATAATGGAACTAGTGGGTGAGGAAACGATGGTGATCATCTCATCTCTACACCTAATGCAACCTACACACTAGTCAATGTCATTTGAATGTTACATGCAATGGTATGCCTAGTCTTAACATCAACTTGTGATGATTCCTCTAGCTCAGTCAACAATACCATGCTCTGTGACGGTAGTGGAAACAATCTCGAAGGTGGTGGTACATGCGTAGGGTCCCTACAAGCCCTGGCACGATCATAGGTATGTCCCAAGCCAGATCCATAAAGCTCAGATATGGTATCAGTGTAATCCAACCTCATATGTAACATGAACTCCACACACACCCAACAACCATATATATATTATTATATATATCTATATATATTTTATATATTATAATATATATTATATATATATATATATATTATATATATATATATATAATATATATTATATATAGATAGATAGATATAGATAACTATAGATATAGATATAGGGGGGCGCATCAACATTGCTAAATAATTTGAGTGGAATAAAACCAACATGTCTACCACGGTGGTCTGGAGGGATGTCAAAAAATGCCCCACGAACATCAATGCCCTTGATGGTGGTTTTCGCCACCTCCCAAGTATGTGGGCCTCTAACCTCTAGCCTCCTCATCCTTTGTATGGAATGTAGGAGGTAGCCCTATGGGCCTGCCCTCTGGTATACATCGATCAATCTCTCAATGTTCTCAAACATTAAAGTCAAACTATGCCTATTAGGAGACCTAGTAGGGATTTTACCCAGATCTCATGTAATCCATGTATGTTAAGCCCTAATAACATCTAGTGTAATAGTAATTGTAGAAATATTCAACGGAGGGACCGATGTTGCAACACGATCCTCAGCTTCACTCTACTAAGGATCTACGAATCATAAATATAATTTAATAACATACATAACAAACTAATCATAATAACATATACATTAAATTTGAACACATCAATTAAAGACAATTTCAAGACATAAACACACAATGTTTAAAGATGATTTAAAAATATAGCAGGTGTACCTGCAATAGGTGAATAAAGTCCATTATTGGTAGCATGATCGTCAATAGAGACAGAAAAATTGCCTATAACACTCCGATCAATGTCGGAGGAGGGATCTATGAGTGGAAGAAATACTCTGGGTGGGTTACATGATCTATCATGAGCCCAACCATGTACACCAGATCCCCCCACACCCTGACAGCCTACAGTTGGGGGGCGTATAGGAGATTCCTTTGCATGTTACATATAATACATACAAATTAATCCAAGAAAAAAATGTTAACTAAACTATTACATATAATACATATAAACTAATCCAAGAAAATTTTTTGACTTAGAAAGAATATTGACAAGAAAACCATTTCTAAACTCAAGTAGAATAATCTAGCCTGAAGTCCTAAACTTTAGAGTTCCTCTTTTGATAATTAATCAACCAAAGTATTGAATTCCATGTAATCAAAATTGAGAGAGGTGATCAAATCTAACTTCACACTTTTCCCCATTTCTAAATAATGTGTTTTATTCATAGAGTATAAATATGTAAATATATGTAAAAAATTAAAATAAACCTATTTGCAAAACTAATAAAATTTCACACCAACCAAATACTCCATTAATCAAATCTAACTTCACTTTTCCCATTTCTCAATAATGCATTTTATTCATAGAACATAAATATGTAAATATATGTAAAAAATTAAAATAAACATATTTGCAAAACTAATAAAATTTTATGTCAACCAAATACTCCATAAGACAAGTTTTTATAATGTTTGACTTTGACATGTGACATGTACTAGGTACAAACACATGAAGTGTTCTGCTCTTAACCTGCAAATGATACCCAAATAAAGAATATGCGAAGAAAAGAGACCCAGAACACAGAATATGCGAAGAAAAGATACCCAGAACACAGAATAGCAATGATTTTATTATTCAGAGAGTAAT
>APFE031259312.1:5336-20389 GCA_000404065.3 Pinus taeda
AAGACCCCGGATCTAGTTTCATCCATCCGGGCTGCGATATATTCAAGAATATAAAGACATCAAGTGTACATCATTGCCGAACAGATGATCATCCAAATCAAAGGACGATGAGTCCATATCATCAGTCTGTCACACAGATGATTGTCTGTCTTATGTACATGAAAATGAATTTATAAAGCTCAGCACGGGAATGCCCGCCTCAACTAGATCATGAAAAAATGTTGTCAAAATAATGCATTGTATTGTATCTTATTACAGGTCGCCTCCCAGCTCGGAAAACATCAGATCCTCATAGTAAAGCATTTCACCCGACATCAGAAAGATTAACGACCTCATGCTTTATGGGGCAACTATTATAGACATTTTTGGGCACTTTGACCCCAATCATAAATGTCCATAAACTGAGGGCTCCTAAGTCCTTAAAGGTGTTGCTTCACTGCCTAAAGGAACAAGGTCAGTTGATTACATCATCTCCCAGAAGTTCTCCACTGAAAACTGCTCATAAATGGTCAAAACTGGACCATACTGAAAGCTCAATGCAAAGGGTGTGATGCATATCACCTTCCTAGTGTACAAGGTGTGATGCGTTCTAAATTGCTCCTCTCTAGGGTGCGATGGTCGGGAATGGACAAATGGAAGGGACAAAAATGCGAGGTGGAAGATCATGGAATCTTCCAGAAGCTTCCCCTCTAACACTTGCCTCTCTGTTTTCAACCAGGGATGAGTAAGAGATCATCATTCTCCAAGTGGAAGCAGGAAGTATCAGAGAGAGGACACTAATAAAGATCCCAGAAGTTGACTCACCTCTCTATAATCATCTATATATGGATCCCTCATCACAGAGATCCAGAGGCTGGAATTTTGTATCTTATAGAGAAGTGTTGTTGGTTTTCTGGTGTACATTCAAAGTGTTGGGTGATCTAAGCTTTGCTTGAGGTGAATAAGGGCTTCCTAGCTGGAGGATGATGCTGAGTTAGAGCATATGGTTGTAATCGTCTTGCTACTTTTCATCTTAATAAAGCTATTCTTGTTTTCTTCCATATTCTTGTGTACTTGTTTATATATGCATTTATATGGTTAACATACATCTGATCCTGTGTTATTTATAGATATAGATCTTTGTTTGTTCGATAGTAGTATGTTGCTGTGATTCCACAGGTTCTCTTTGAAGCTGGGCAGAAGAAGAAGCGGCGGAGGTCTATCAAGAAGGAGAGGAAATCAAGTGCAAGACTCAGGTTGGTCTTCTTGGTTCTCCTCTTGTCTATTTATATAAAAGAAAACAATATTAGACTTTACTTGTTTGTTTCTAAGATAACCACCCATCTTAGTGGGAATAGCAGCATCCGAGTGGACACTATTCCCGATAACACCTGGACAACTTGGGTAGAGACTGATTTGGTGATGGTTGGTGATGTTCGACCATGAGGTGGAATAACTAGTTGAGGGTTGAGGTGATTTGGCCTCTGGAAGCCATAGTTTGGCTTTTCTTGGTTTATTCCATGAGATCGCACATTCATTCTTGGAATATGGTGTGGGGGTGATTAGCTAAAAGAGAGATTTAGTTCAGCCCAATCTATGATTGGGTGGTATGTGGAAGTCCCTAACTAGTTTGGATTTCCATATGTTAATAAGAGATATTTTCCTCTTGTATTTCATGATTAAATTTACTTTTTATTATGTGGTTTTGATGGTTGTTCTATCACTATTATTATTTTGGTTATATGCTTGTTATAAGCATGGTTTCATGACATGGTCTAGTTATGGCTCTTGACATGTTTTTATTTGTAAAGGAATGGTTATTGAATGCATGACCTAATAGATGTTATTGCAAATATTATGAGAGGGAATTAGACATTCTTGATGATTTTTAGATAAGTATAAGACCCCTATGTTCATATATGCATTTATAGCCTGTAGATTACATGTTCACAAAATGTTTGATGAAATGTCTGTCATGGTCAAGCCTTGCTAGGCCAAGTTCTTACATAAGGTTTTCATCAATGGCTTTGTCCTTGTGTCATCAATCATTTTGGAGAGTTTTATCAAGTTTTTGGCAGCGGTCTGGATCCTAACCCTGAAAAAGTGGCTTAGATATTCGGGTTGGAGGCACATAATGAGTAAATTACACTACAGTCACTGGGAGGTAGGGTTATCCATGTGACTGCAGGATTACAGTCACTGGCTTGCCTTGTTATGCATGCAGCTGGTAGTCTGGGGTAGTGAAAAAAAAAAATAACTCAAGGTTTGGGCACCTGGAGGGGTTGCTTGGCTTCCACGGGTCCTGTAGCTCTTGAGGAGGGTCAATAAGTTTTTAGTATGTCGATTACACTTCCTTAACTATACCTAGGATGTTGAGTCACATCATAGCAACTCCTCACCACATATTTAAACTGGTGGACTGGTGAACTTGGGAAAGTGTGGGAGGAGGGTCTTACAGAGTGGTATCAAGCACTTGGATTGGATGGGCGTAATGTGTTTTTCATGCATGCATGTAGGTTTTATATGTGCTTGATATGTATGCATGGTGATTGTTATCACTATGAAAAAAAAATTGGACAACTTGTATGGTTTCAAAGTTTTAAGTCGGTCTTGGTCAAGTCATTTCTATTGTTTTGTTTAAGGAGTCTAAAACATAGGATAGAGTTTTGTTCCCATTGCGAAATAAGGTCAACAATCTTGTTTAAACTATCATTAGTCCCACATTGGTTCATAGGTGTCATGTGTTAAGACTGTTTTAAAGTTGGTATGTGCTACGAAATCAACTAGGAGTTTTTGTAGCACAAACTCATAAAAATACACTGTGCACTACGAAAACATGGATTCGTAACTAGGATATTTCGTAGCGCAAAACCCAGAATTTGCACTGGCTGCACTACAAAATCGGGGATTCATGCCAGATCTTGTCTAGCTATCCTTTCCATCAAAATCCGTTAATGTTTCATCACCATGTGTGAGTCCTTGAACAATTCCTACCACATGCAACTATTCATTCTCATAATTAGGTTCATTAGATGTCTTGTATGCATTCTTTCAAATTTCAAAAAGTAAGGTTAGGTGAGTTAGTCATGGTTTTTCTCGTGTTCCTTTCATGCGTAAGAAGACCTGTGACAAGACATTCAAGAAGGATACAAGAGGCACATCCAGAAGCAAATGAGATAGGGGAGGTAGTAGAATTAAATGAAGAACCTGTGGTTTCATCATAAACATCATCATAACTTCACAAAGATGATAGAGGCAAGGCAATTATCACTCACTAGGAGGAAAATGGTTTTGAAGAGGTAAAAAAAAAAATTGAAGCTTACCAATCTTGAGATTGCCAAACTTAGAAAAAAGTAAGGAAACATGTAGTTAAGGAAGCCAATTTCAACAAAATGGAGGCTCTGTGGGAAGATAAAACAGTTTCAATACCTAAAGTAGTTCACTGTCATGCCCAATATTTCACTTGGACGGTCCCTGCAATAAAAGAAGCAAGATATATGAGAAGGGTCAATGAAAAATTGAGAACTAGAATCCAAATGATGAAAATATAGATTGAGGATTTGAAGATTCAATTGAATGAACCAGAAGAATAGCCTCAACATAAATGAAGAAGACAATAAGTGAAGCAATTTTGGGACAATCTTGATGTGAAGTTTACTTTTTGAAGTTTGAAGGTTATTTTGGATAGATAATGTCAGATTATTTGGCTCATAGCATGTGGATAAGCCATCGAAAAATCCCAAAAAATGAAAAAAATTGTGTTCTTGAATCACACAATAGTTTCTTAGCGCGCTACGAAACTACTGAAAATGACATATAATGCACAACAGTTTCGTAGTATGCTACGAAATTGTTGAAGTTGCCAATTTTGTTTTTCTGAATCAATTTTGAAATGAAAGGGGGGAACCATTATGAAATAATGTTGTTGCAGAAGATACAAAGGGGTGAGCTTAAAAGTTTTGAACACTAAACAAAGGAAAATTCAAAGAATGAGAAGCATCTGATAACTCCAAACTCTCCACTACGAAAACAACAGTCATTTCGTAGCCCAGAGAGTTGTCATGCTTCAACCAACATATAAGGGGTTTTGTCTTAGCATGAGTATATCAGCAGGATGTTTGGTCTAATTCAAGGCATCACATGTTATTAAAAGGATAATATGGGTAGCAGAATTCGAGGAACTGCTTTGGAGACCAAAGTAGGAAAAACAGGGGCAGTTTTCCTATTATCCAGGGACAGTTAAAGGAAAAGCAATCAAAGGCAAGCTTGAAGTTTAAAGTCATCACTCAAGCCAAAGATGAAGAGGGAAAAATTTCAAAGAATGAGTTTGTTTTCATAGCTAAGGTGGTTGCCATCATAGATAAGGAGTTACACTTTTAGTCAAATGAGGTCTCTAAGACTGCTAGTTTATAGTCAGTTGTAATTAATAGATTGTTTAAAGTTTGATAGGTGTTAGGTCTAGAGAAATTCGAATTCCACTCTTGCTGAGGGAAGGAATTCAAGCTTGTAAAAAAACTCTATATATGACAAGAGTTGTAATGCAACAGAGGGTTAGAAATTTTCAGAGAAAACACTCATATTGTGTCATTGTAGAAGATTATGTTTTTATGAATATAGACTTTGGCTTTACTTCTCAGGATTCAGAAAGAGTTCAATGGTGGCTTGTTTTATGTTTGTCCTCATTTCCTTATTTGCATTAGTATGAATGTACGATACTTAGAACTCATTGGCAATGCTCTAACTTCCTTCATGCATTTGTAAACTATTTTCCTACATGTTTCTATGTGTTAACTGATATATTGAACTTTTGTTGCCCTGACTTCCATGTTTAGCTAATATTGTTGTCATACTAAGAATTTTCTAACTCCATAAGCCCAATGGATGTTTATTTACTGTGTTTCAACCATTTACACTCCTTCATTTGTTTTCATAGAGTTAGCCATCTAATCCATTATCAAAATCTTTAACCTAGTGAGAGAGCCCTCTCAGGTTGAGGAGGCTAAGCCTCAGCCAAAAGTTGGTTTGAAATAGTTACTCAAGGTCTACCTAATTAGTAGCCTATCAGGGTTAGGTTTTTTGATAACATTTTGGTGTGTTTGCTGGGAGCCTGAAGATTATTCATTCCTGAAGTCAAGAATCTAAACTTTTGAAGGTAGCAGGAGCTCAAAAAACGTTTCAAGGCTGCAATCTACCTTGGTGACTCCATACATTTAAAAATTTTTAAAGGTAGCTTCGAGAGGGAGATATACATGGAGTAATCCTGACCCAAATCCACCTACTTCTGTGGAAAATCCCAACACTCTTTCAAGGAGAAAAGAAATATTTACTGAAACACCAGGTACTCCATCTTATTCAAAATCTTTGCTCTCTGAATTTTCAAGAAGTCCTGAGGACAAAATAGTTGATGACAAAATTCATGAGGTGTTGTTTAGATCAGAAAACGAAGAAGATCTCATTGGAATTATTTTAGATTTTCAAAAGAGAGGAATCGATACCTCAGCCTTAGTATCACAAGAGGATAAAGAGGAATTTTGGGAAGTAGTTACTTCTCAATTATTGTTAGAAAGGGAAGCCTTAGATAAACTGAAAGAACTTAATCCTTTTGAAGTCTTGCTTAGATCTAAAGCTGGTTTACCCCTTCCCAATTGGATTACATTTTTCACTGGTTTACAGAGCCCAAGTATTCCTTTTAATATCAGTACCTCATCTTCTGCTTCTGCTATTCCTAGTGCCTTTCAAACACCAAGCAATCCTCCTCATATCAATTATTCATCCTATGTCCCTTTTGTACCTGTCACTAATGTTCCTCCTTTAATCATGGCCATACCTTCTAGGTGTTATAGATCCAAATCTCACTATTATGGTTTGTGATGCTGCACTCATGGCCTAGGGCAACCCCTCCTTCCAAACCTGGTCCAAAATCTAAAAAACAGTGTTTTATTCCCTGTACGTGACATTGCCCTGAGTTAAACGCGTGCATACGCGGGTTCATATATACCTAACCCGCGTATATGTATTAAAACACTTAAAAAAATATACAACTCCCTATTTTCGGGGGAAATCTCAATATAATAACCTTTCTCTCTCTTCTCTCCTCCCTTAGGCCTTCCCTTTGATGTCTTTTTATATCAATTCCAAAGTAATTTTTTAGTTAGGAATTGGTTGGGAACAGTTGAGGCCACGGGCACTAACATGTGATCAGCAGGTAAAACCCGCGATCTCTGCCCAAAAATAGGGAGTTGTATATTTTTTTAAGTGTTTTAATACATATACGCGGGTTGGGTATATATGAACCTGCGTATACACGCGTTTAACTCAGGGCAATGTCGCGTACAGGGAATAAAACATTGTTTTCTAGATTTTGGACCAGGTCTAGAAGGAGGGGTTGCCCTAGGCCATGAGTGCAGCATCACAAACCATAATAGTGAGATTTGGAGCTATAACACTAGGTATGATCCGCTTGCACTTCCTGCTGTTTTGCATGACCTTCCTAGCAATTATGCTGTAAGAATTCCAACATCGGGTGGTGATGAAGAAATCACAACAGAAGAACATGTAGACAAATTAATGATTTTTTTGATAGAGAGGAAGTCGATGATGAGGATGTGAAGCTAATATTATTTGCACAAACCTTTATCGGGGAAGTATGAAAATGGTTTAAATCCCTGCCTGCAGGAAGCATTCATAATTGGGTAGAGTTTGAAGATAACTTTCTAAGGAAATGGGGAAATAGAACTAATCCAGTTCAAGCTCTTACCGAGTACAATAATCTTAGAAGGGAACCTGATGGAACCATTCAAAACTTCTCAAGGAGGTTTAACAAGGTGTTTAATTCAATCCCAGCTTGCTTAAAACTTCCGTAAGCTTTAACATAAATGAGATATGTTGAAGCATTTGATTCTGATTTTTCTCTGTTGCTTAGAGAGAGAGAATCTCTGCTATACTTGCTGATATGCAGAATGATGCAATAAAAGTAGAAGTAAACATGATTACTGCTAAAAAATCAAAGATGGGAAAGGCTAAATTGAAAGAAGAAGAGAAACCTTCCTCTTTAGCTCCTGAAGATAAGATAGATCCAATGATGAAGACCATGGAGAAGCTGATGGATAGATTAGCTCTTGGAAACACCTCTGGTCCTCTTGTGCAGCAGGAGCCTCAATTTAGAAATACTCAATTTAGGAGACCTCAAAATCAACAAAGACCAAGAGAAAACAGGAATCAACATCCTGATCCTCCAATGAGACTGCATTTTCAGGCATATTCTTTTACTATCAAAACTAGAGACCAAAACTCCATTATTGATTCTCTTGCTATTTCAGCAAGTTTGTTTGTCATTCCTATTCATTATTCTGAAAAGTATGAGGTGGAAGTTCATCAGAGACCAGCTATATCGGATAACATCACCAATTGGCAAGTCTTTGAAGATGATCAATAGGTAAATAATTTCATTGAATTAAAGGAATAATTTGAAAGCACTCAAGTGGATCAACAAAACATGTTTGTTGAATCAAAAGAGAATTCTAAAGTCTTACAATTAAAAAATAATTCAATACCAAAAGGTCTTATTCCTCTTGAGAAGTTATTTGATCAAAATGATGTGTTCAAATCCCCAAAGATATAGGCTATTGAGGAGGAAGTAGAGAGCTGCAGTTTAAGGACTTCAATTGTACCTCAGGTGATAAAAATTTCAAAGTTTCTTCCAGCTGATATGAAAGCCAAATATGTTGAGATGAAGAAAAGGTTTGTTGATGTTTTTGCTTGGAGCTATGCTGATTTAAAACAATATGATTCCTCCATTATTCAACATACTATTCCTATTAAAGAGAATGAGAAGCCTTTCAAACAAAAGTTAGGAAGAATTAATCCTCTTCTCATGCCATTAATTGAAAAGGAGATTAAGAAACTCTTTGATGCCAAAATGATTGTCCCAATTAGATTCTCAAATTGGCTTGCAAATTTGGTTCAAGTTAGAAAGAAGAGTGGAGAAATCATAATTTGTATTGACTTCAGATATTTGAATAAGACTTCATTGAAAGATAACTATCCTCTTCCAAAAATGGATTCAATTCTGCAAAATATCGTTGGTTCACAAAGAATGTCTATGCTTGATGGTTTCTCAGGGTACAATCAGATTCTTGTGCATTTAGATAATCAGGAGAAGACAACCTTTACAACACCATGGGGTACATTCATGTATGCCAAGATGCGTTTTGGTCTCATGAATGCAGGGGCCACCTTTCAAAGAGCGATGGATATTGCTTTTGCTAAAGAAAAGGATAAATCAGTGGTTGTTTATCTTGATGACATCACAATTTTTTCGAAGAGAGAAGAAGATCATTTGAAGCACCTTGAAATAATTCTGCTGAAATGTAGAAGGTTTGGTATTTATCTTAATCGCGCTAAAAGTATATTTTCTTTAACATCAGGCAAGCTACTTGGTCATATTATTTCTGAAGAAGGAATTAGGATTGATCATTATAGATTTAATGCTATTCAAAAGCTAGATCTGCCAAGAAGTAGGAAAGAGATCCAATCTTTCCTTGGAAAGGTGAATTTTGTTAGGCGCTTCATTCCTAATTTTGCTGAGATAGTCAAGGATATAACAAGGATGTTAAAGAAAGGAGTGGACTTTAAGTGGACAGCTGAAGCAAAGAAATCTTTTGAGGAAATCAAGAAGGCATTTACACAAGCATGGATACTCATCAGTCTAGATTTTTCCAAAGAATTTCTTATTTTTACATTTGCTTCTGAAAATACAATTGCTAGAGTTTTTATACAAAAAGGAACTCAAGGTACTGAACAGTCTATTTCCTTCTTTAGTAGGACATTAGCAAATGTTGAACTGAAGTACAATATTCTAGAAAATCAAGCCTATGCCTTGGTGAAAGCTATAAAAGATTTCAGAATCTATGTTTTCATTCTCATATTGTCGCTTATGTTTTAAGTGTTGTAATAAAAATATATCCTAACACAAGCAGATCCAGAAGGTAAAAGGGGAAAATGGATAGAAAAATTGCTAGAGTATGACATAGACATCAAACCAACCAAATTGGTGAAGGGCCAAGGCTTGGAAAAGCTAATGGCTCAGTCAAATATGGACTGTCTTGACTTAAATCTAAATGCAGAAATCTCATAAATTTATGAATGAGAGGAGGAGTTGGTCCAAGTTAATGAGAAATTCTTGGTTTCAGAATGGTACAAGGATGTGGATTTTGTTCTACAACATAATAAAGTTCTTACCTATTTAAAAAAGTCCAAAGTAAGGTTTGTCACGCTGAAATCCTTAAGATATTTTGTATATGACCAAAATCTGTTTTGGAAAGATGTAGGAGGGATTTTGTTAAATTGTCTTCTTGAAGAAGAAGCTGATAATGCTATTGAAGAATTTCATAAAGGAGATTGTGGGGGACACCATTATTGGAAAGATACCGCAAATAAGATATTAAGAGTTGGATATTTTTGGCCAACTATGTTCAGAGACATTTACAAAAGGGTGGTTGCATGTCATGAATGTCAAATCTTTGAAGGAAGAAGAAAGTGTGTGCCTTTGCCTTTGGTTCCTATATATGTGGAGGCGCCTTTCCAAAAATGGGGATTGGATTTTATTGGAGAAATTCATCCTTCTTCATCAAGACATCATTACTAGATTCTCACAACAACATATTACTTCACCAAATGGATAGAGGCGATTCCAACCAGGCAAGCTAATGATTCAATAATTATTTCTTTTCTAGAAAATAACATTTTGTCTAGATTTGGCTACCCAATGAAGATTATAATTGATAATGCTCAAGCTTTTATGTCTAAGAAAATGATTAAATTTTGTCACCAATATCACGTTACTCTTGGACACTCTACTGCTTACTATCCACAAGGGAATGGTCTTGCTGAATCATCAAACAAAAGCATTGTAAGGATCATTAAAAGGGTGTTGTAGGAAAGCAAGAAAGCTTGGAATTTGAAATTGAAGTATGCCTTGTGGGCTGATAGGATTTGTACAAAGAGATCTATTGGCACTTCGCCATATGAATTAGTGTACGGTGTTGATCCTATATTTCCAACAATACTTGGGGTACTAGTAATGAAACTAATTCAAGGACTAGAAGAGGAACCAAATGCAATTCAAAGGAGAATCAATCAGCTGATAGCCTTGTAGGAGAAGAGAAATGAAGTATATGACAGTCATCAACACGGTTAGAATAGAATCAAGAATACATTTGATAAAAATATCAAAGAAGTTAGTTTCCAGATCCATGACAAAGTGTTGAAATGGGAGGCCAGAATCGAAGAAAAAGGCAAGCATGGTAAGTTTGAGAATTTGTGGAAAGGTCCTTATCAGATTGTTGCTTTCCATGGAAACAACACTTACATTCTGCAGGAAATCGATGGAGGATCATATGCTAGAGGACCTGTTAATGGCAGGTTCCTAAAGAATTATCATTGTTGAAGTACTACCAATTACTCATAACATTGTATATATGTGTTTTATCATTTTTTTGTTAATAGTGACAAGCTGAAACAGAAGGCATAAGCCCGAGGTGAAGGCCCAAGAAGCTTAAAGGGGATGCTTGTCAAATAAATTTATGTTTATCATAAGTGGATGAAGCACTGGAGCTGTGAGTTCTTAGTGTACCACAAGGGCACACTATCCCAAGTGGAGCCATTGTTATCGCTATTAAAAAAAAAAATGGACAACTTGTATGGTTTCAAAGTTGTAAGTCAGTCTTGATCAAGTCATTTCTATTGTTTTGTTTAGGGATTCTAAAACATAGGATAGAGTCTTTTTCCCATTGTTAAATAAGATTAACAACCTCATTTTAACTATGTTTAGTCCCACATTGGTTCATAGGTGTAATGTGTTAAGACTGTTTTAAAGTTTGTATGTGCTACGAAATCAACTAGGAGTTTTTCGTAGCAAAAACTCATAAAAATACACTATGTGTGCTATGAAAACAGGGATTCGTAACTAGGATATTTCTTAGTGCAAAACCTAGAATTTGCACTGGCTGCGCTACGAAATCGAGGATTCATGCTAGATCTTGTCTAGCTATCTTTTCCATCAAAATCCATTAATGTTTCATCACCATGTGTCAGTCCTTGAACCATGCCTATCACATGCAACTATTCATTCTCATCATTAGGTTTGTTAGATGTCTTGTACGCATTCTTTCAAATTTCAAAAAGTAAGGTGATGTGAGTTAGTCTTGGTTTTTCCCATGTTCCTTTCATGCATAAGAAGACTTGTGACAAGACATTAAAGAAGGATACAAGAGGCACAACCAGAAGCAAGTGAGATAGGGGAGGTAACAAAGTTACATGAAGAACCTGTGGTTCCATTAGAAACATCATCACAACTTCACAAAGATGACAGAGGCAAGGGAGTTATCACTCAGTAAGAGGAAGATGGTTTTGAATAGGTAAAAAATAAATTGAAGCTTTCCAATCTTGAGATTTCCAAACTTAGAATAAAAGCAAGGAAGCATGAAGTTAAGAAAGCCAATTTCAAGAGAATGGAGGCTCTATGGGAAGATAAAACAGTTTCAACACCTGAAGTAGTTAGCTGTAATGCCCAATATTTCACTTGGACAGTCCCTGCATTAAAAGAAATAAGATATATCAGAAGGGTCAATGAAAAATTGAGAACTGGAATCCAAATGGTGAAAAGACAGATCGAGGATTTGAAGATTCAACTAAATGAACCAAAGGAACAGCCTCAACATAAATGAAGTAGACAGTGAGTGAAGAAATTTTGGGACAATCTTGATGTGAAGTTTACTTTTTGAATATTGAAGGCTATTTTGGATAGATAATGTCAGATTATTTGGCTCAAAGGATGTGGATAAGCCATCGAAAAATACCAAAAAATGACAAAAATTGTTTTCTACGAAACTGTTGAAAATGACATATAATGCACAACAGTTTCGCTATGAAACTGCTGAAGTTGCCAGTTTTGTTTTTTTCCATCAATTTTGATATGAAAGGGGGGAACCATTTTGAAAGAATGCTGCTGCAGAAGATACAAAGGGGTCACCTCAGATGTTTTGAACACTAAACAAAGGAAAATTCAAAGAATTAGAAGCATATTATAACTCCAAACTTTGCGCTACGAAAACAACAGTCATTTCGTAGCCCAGATAGTTGTCATGCTTCAACCAGCATCTAAGGGGTTTTATCTTAGCACAAGTATATGAGAAAGACCTTGGTCTAATTCAAGGCATCACATGTTATTAAAAGGATAAGATGGGCAACAGAATTCTAGGAACCACTTCGTAGACCAAAGCAGAAAAAACAGGGGTAGTTTTCTTATTATTTAGTGACAGTTAAAGCACAAGCAATCAAAGGCCAGCATGAAGTTTAAAATCATCACTACAGCCAAATATGGAGAGGGACATATGTCAAAGAACAAGTTTGTTTTCATAGCTAAGGTTGTTGCTAACATAGATAAGGAGTTACACTCCCAGTCAAATTAGGTCTCTAAGATTGTTAGTTTATAGTCATTTGTAATTAATAGTTTGTTTAAAGTTTGGTAGGTGTCAGGTCTAGATAAATTTGAATTCCCCTCTTGCTGAAGGAAGGAATTCAAACTTGTAAAGAAAATCTAAATATGACAAGAGTTGTAATGCACCAGAGGGTTGGAAATTTTTAGAGAAAACAGTCATATTGTGTCATTGTAGAAGATTATGTTTTTATGAATACAGACTTTGGCTTTACTTCCCAGGATTCAGAAAGAGTTCAATGGTGGCTTGTTTTATGTTTTTCCTCATTTCCTTAGTTGCAGTAGTATGAATGTATGATACTTAGAACTCATTGGCAATGCTCTAACTTCCTTCATGCATTTGTAAATTGTTTTCCTACATGTTTCTATTTGTTAACTGATATATTGAACTTTTGATTCTCTAACTTCCATGTTCAGCTAATATTGTTGTCATACTAAGGATTTTCTAACTCCATAAGTCCAATGGATGTTTATTGACTGTGTTTCAACCATTTACACTGCTTCATTTGTTTTCATAGATTTAGCCATCTAATCCATTATCAAAATCTTTAACCTAGTGAGAGAGCCCTCTCAGGTTGAAGAGGCTAAGCCTTAGCCAAAAGTTGGTTTGAAACAGTTACTCAAGGACTACCTGATCAACAACCTATCAGGGTTAGGTTTTCTGATAACAGTGATGGTCATTATTGCAGTTGTGTTGTCATTGATGATGTTGTTATTAGGATGTATTTGTCATGCATAGATGTCAGTTATATATGTGTTCATTATACATGTAAGTGTATGTATGGTTGTTATGGTTATGAATGTCACACATGAGGTCATTGTATGTTGTTGGTGTTGTCATCCATGATGCCAACGTATTGATATGATTATATATGTGTGTGTGTGTGTTGTGCTAATTTGGAATGATATTGTAGATGAGATATCCTCCACTAATATTCACTAAGGTATGTTTTATTATGTTTATATTTGGTTTATATGACATAGTATGTTGGCAAGAAGAAGATCAAAGAAGACTAGAAAAATGGTGGACTAAATTTCACATGACTCTCCCTATAAATCTTATGCGTAGCATGGTGATGAGTACTCCCCTCACATAGCAGATACATTGAGAAGTCTAAAGGGAGAAATAAGAAGTTTCAAGGCAGATAATGATAGGATCATTCAGTCATAGGAAAGACTTTGAAGATGAACAGGTTTGACATGGATGATACAATTAGAGATTGTAGGTTCTTGGATACACCTTACAAGAGGGATAATGACCATGGATGTAATTCTAGTTCTAGTTAAGAGAGACAACATCATCATCACCGTCACCATTCGTATAGGACGAGTGAGAGGCATTGATTTCTAGAGGAATTCAAGAAAGCAAAGCATCCTACATTTTATGGAGAAATAGAGAAGTCATTGGATGCAAAATCTTGGTTTCTACAGATGAATAAGTTCTTCAGATTGCATGATATCTTAGAGAACATGAAAGAAAGGATAACTACCTTTATTCTTAAAGGTAAGGAAGACATTTGGTGGGAAAACGTGAAGAATTTGGAAGGAATTCGAGAAGAGGAGTTTACTTGGAGTGAGATTTAAAGGCTTTTCAGGAAGAAGTATCTATCTGAGAGATACTATGATGATAGGGGGGAGTAGTTCTATGAGTTAAATATGGGATCTATGACCGATGAGGAGTATAATAGCAGATTCTTGGAGTTGTTGACATATGCACCTTATCTTATATAGGATAAATCTAATATTGAGATATTCATTAGTGGGTTTTTGGTAGCGTTTAAAGACAAGATTGAGTTTTACGAGCCTATATCATTGGAAGAATCCACCAAAAAGTTGAAGCATTGTTATGAGAAATTGAAGCATGGCTATGAATCTAAACATGATTGGAAAGGTAATGATAAGAATAAGGGAAATTGGGATAAGAAGAGAGAAATAATACAAGACACAGGTAGTAAAGAGAATGCACCACTTCATAAGAAGTTGAACGCATCTAATAATGGACAGGGTTTTCAGTCTAAGGAGAAGAACAAGGGCGATGGAATGAAGCCTTGATAGTGCTGAAATTTTTGCAAGGATCATCGAAAGAGAGATTATCCACAATATCAGAGTGGAAGAACCCATATATATAGTGCTTAGGAGGCATATATAGTGGGGAATGTTAGATAAATTATTCCTTGGATTTATGTAGTGCTTGATAATAGGTAGGTGAATCATTAGGCATATACTATTGAGATGGAAAGTAAGCTTTGTGATTAAGTTCTTTCAATTTTGATTGACCCCGTATTTCATTATAGTTATGTTAATCTCGACCTAGTGGATAAGTATGGTTTAAATAAGTACATGCAAAGTGTTACAAAACTAGCTCAAGAAAAAGATAGAAAAGATAGATCAACGCCTTAAAATTCAACCTCTTCGAGGGGGCAACCTCCTTTACATTACATAAATGAAAAATTCTTTGATGATTCAAATGACAAAACCTCCTTTCTATATATCAGAGTCTAAGGAGTCACAATATAACTGAGTCGACCTAACAATAATAATATAAAGCCACAAAAATAAAAATAGAGGGATTCTATGG